>CM075820.1:18631635-18800945 GCA_037975025.1 Excoecaria agallocha
AAAATTAAAAAAAAGCCATAAAGCACCAAATCTTTATTTTTTGACGGAACTAACACTGAAAGTAATATTATTAAGCCTCAAAACCTATAAATCTAGTGTTTAATTTCAATTTATTACGTAAATATTCATTTTTTTAGTTTATTGTTTTTAATATAGAAATTTTTGTTAATTTTGTTAATATTTTATTAATTTTCTTTGTATATTTATTTGTTGATCAATTGTTAAAAATATTAATTTGTTAACTATTTTGGTTGTTAATTAATTTATTAAATTACTTTATTAGTTAATTGTCCCATTATATTAATTTGTTAATTATTTGCTTGTTAAATATATTAGATTATTTATCAATTAATTATTCTATTATCAATTGGTTTATTTTTTTATTTATTATGCTAGTTTAATTTGTTTATTTGTTATTTTTATATAATCTATAATGTATTTTAATTAATATTATATTCATAAATGATGTTTAAGTTTTTTTTAAATGTTTTTTGCCCAAGAAAATGAGTTTTTCCCTTTTAAGCATGAAAATCGTTTTTCTATGTTCTTTAGTGACACTTGGGTTTATTTGTCACTAAAAGTTCATTTCCTCTTCATTTTCATGCTGGGAGGAGACTTTTAGCAACTTGAATTTATGGCGACAATCCAGAATTCCTGTCGCTAAAAGCATCACGCTTCTCTCATGTCACTTACCTTCCTTCCCTTATTTTGTTGATTTCCTCTTACTATTTCTTTGGCGAAACTTCACTTTTACTAACATTAATTAATTAACTTCACTTTTAGTATTTAAGTTTATTTTAAGTTATTATTATTACTCGTCAATTAGCCATTTTATATTTAATTAATGGTTTAATTATTATTCTCTTTATATATATATATATATATATATATATATATTGTTATTTACATTGTTGATTAATATTATTTTCATGTTATATTTCTTGAATTACTTAATTTATTAATATTATATTTATTAATTTTCTCTTAATATTTTTATTGATATTATCTTCGTACATTTATATTTTTATTAGCCCAACTAATTAATATGTGTGATAAATTGATTATATTAATTTATCCTTTTGCTTGTAATTTACAATATGTTCCTAATATTCCTTATTTTACTAACATTATTTTATTGAGGGTATTTGATTAATCTAATTAATTAGTACTTATAATTTGATTGTTAAATAGTTTATTTGCATATTTGTGTAATATATTTGATTTATTTAATTCAATCGTATTTTTATTATTGTTAATATTATTTCTTTTTTAATGATAATATTTATAATTGTCATTATTAATATTATCATTAATATTATTATTTTTATTTCTATTATTCATAATCATTTAATCTATCAATTTATCTTATTATATTTATCTAATTACTAACTGATAAATATTAAAATTTCATAGAAGAATGAGAGATTTGTAACAATAAAAGGAAGGAGTTCACTTGAACAAGATGTGCGATGTCCGATCAGATGAAAAGCTTTAAGAACCTGCAAAAAGGAGACTAGCTTGATCAGATCGGGCGTTAGTGCTCCGATGCTCAAATTAGCAGTTGGAATAACTAGAGAATATATAGAGAGAGAGCTAGAGAGAGAGACCAAGTGTGTACATTTTGAATGAACTTGCCATATTTATATAGCTAAAGTCTTGAGCTATAGTCTCTTAATACCAGGCCTTTATTCTTTTGATATTAGGCCTTTTCGAAAGGCCCTTAACGGGCTAGTCTCTGCTCAGATTTTATATTTTATTTTTTGTGCATTATCATTTGTCCTCCTTCGGAGGGTCGATCGATTTCATGAAGATCAAAGACTATGGCTTAGTCTAATTGGAATGAATACACTGATTGAAAATACATCGCTTGAGGTAAATAAAATCATCAGTCAAGGAGATTGGGATCAATGCATCGATCAAACATAGGATCGATTGAGATAAAATCATCAATGTAACTGAATCGAAAGACTATAATAGAGATGTACTTGCAAAAAGTATGTATGAGTATTGCGACAAAGTATTATCAATTAATAATTAGTAAATTGCCTTATTCGCATAAATTAGAAAACATACAAACTAATTAAATCTTACACAATATTACTACATGCACCAAACTTCAAAACAAAAAGTGGTTAAAGATGGAATAAATAAGCCATACATTTCTGTAAAGCCATAGATAAGTTGCAATATAAGTTGCAATGATTTTAAGGTGTGCCATGGAAGGATATCACCTTCTGCAGAACCTCCCACGTTCAATGAAGCATGTAAATATGCCTTTCTTTAACCAAAGGAATAGTAACATTCATACTGGTTTACAATATATTATGTCTCATCTGATATACAAATACAATGGAACTCATGCTGTGGCATCCCCCCAAAATTGCATTTTATATTAATCAAATTATACTATAAAATTCCTTCTGAAAGGAGAATCAATCATGTAGGAGGAATAAACCTAAAAATTTACAAAGAAAAATAAAATAAAAGATCTATAAGTTAATACACGTACCTAATACTAGGCCAAAAACCCCCCAAAATATATCAATCAAGGTTTAAAGATGCGGTAGACAACCCTCTACTTGTCAAATCTCCAAGACAGAGTGGGAATAAAGATGGGTTCCTTTACTTGAGGTTTTCTCTTTTATAAAATCTGCTCTTGAGAGGTTTTCTGATGTTTTAGAATAATATGAGCTTGCCTTTGCTCTGTTTTATCAAGCTGACCAAGAGAGATCTAGCCTTATTTTGCATTAGACATCTGCAAAGTCAATTGTTGCTAATGCAACTTCTAATTCAGCGAAAACTCGAGTAGAATTTGAAATTCTCTAAAATTTGCTCAAGCAAAAGCTCTTGTACTCGAGAAAGCCCATAAAGATCCGTTATTTAGGTGGCAGGCATTCTATTGGCCATAATTCCTAAGCCCACTCAAGCATAAATATGAAGAGATAAGCTGCTGAATTTATTACAAACTTACATAGGGATAATTTTGATTCTTTTTAACACAGTCATGATGATCTTTGTCTTAAAGTGGATAAATATGTAATAGATATAAAGAATGCTAAAGCAGAGATTACTCAAGCTATAAAACTCCATTGGGTTTAAAGCTAAATCAGCGACCAACATCTTGATTGGCCACTTCACTGGGCACTCTTTTAGATATTGATTCATGTTTGCTACCTTAAATTCCACATACCTATTTTTTACAACATCAGCAAGTCCTTCAAGTATTTTCTTTGCACTTTCAACTTGAAAAGATAATTTATTAAGGTCCATGTCTAGCCACTTATGATAGAAATCAATTCCTTGCTAGATGGTGTACATTGCTTTATTATTGTTGGCCAATTCCCCCTCTTGATCGAGGTTGTCTTCTGTGTGTTTGACATAAATGAGGCTTTGATATACACTTTGCATTTACTGCTTATGTGAGCAATTGCTTATGTTTGGAATTGCAATGGCAATAGCTGTTAGAGTTACAACTGGAAGTAAGAACATTTATAATCAGAGGCTCCATTGCAAAATCAAAAAGACCAGGACATAAAGTAAAATCTTAGCATGGCCTCTGCTATAGTCAAGGCACCAATGAGGCACAAAGCACTCGTAGCAGTACAGGTAATTGGATGCCCCATGACAAATTGGGGGTTGCTAGTATGAGCCATTATCCAAAATTTTATTAGTTTGTATCTTAAGTCTTTTCTTAATTGATTTCTCATTATGCACACGTAGATTGCATGGATAGAGAAAGAAATAAATGTTAAGCAAGTAAGGGATTTCAAGCATATCACTTGATAAAATGAGGCAAGATAATTTATTTGTTATCTTTAATTTCTATATAAATTAAAAAGAAAAAGAATTAATCAAAAGCAAATAGAAGCACTCAATTTTGCCTTCTACATATAGAATTATATGATAATATCTATAAAGGATACATGGCTTCAGAGTACCTGGCTCATGGACAATTCTCAAAGTACCTAGCTCATGGACAATTCTCAAAGTACCTAACTCATGGCCAATTCGTAGAAAAGGCTGATACTTACAGCTTCGGTGTACTTCTATTAGATATTGTCGTAGGAAAGCAAAATAATAGGAGCAACAGTGCATAATATTTAGACAACCTAGTCACAATTGTTAGTTCCAGAAGTCTCACTTTTTCTAATTTTTGTCAATTGCTCAAAGAATCTACTTATTGTTTTCTTCGAAAATAGACTTCGAAGAGATTTCGGCTAGGAACTATCACTACAAGAAAATTCTCAAACACCGACGGAAAATTTTTCGTAGGGAAAAATGTTTGAAAATATATATTTTGCGACGAAATAATAAATTCGTCGTACATAATGGAGGAAAATTTGCCGCCCAAGTTTACCGACGGAAATTTACAAATCCGTCGTAAATTTGGTGCCAATAATTCGCGGCTAAAATTGCACATGAAATTTACCGACGAAATTCTTTTCCATAGGTAAATTACCGACAAAATCCTCCTTTCGTAGGTAAATTACCGATGGAACTGTATTTTTGTAGGGAAATTACCTACGGAATTATTATTCCGTAGGGAAATTACCGACGAAATATTTTTCCGTCGGTAATTTTCCTACTGAACAATAATATCGTAGGTAAATTACCTACAAAATTATTATTCCATAGGGAAATTACTGACAAAATATTTTTTCGTCGGTAATTTTCCTACGGAACAATAATACTGTAAGTAAATTACATACGAAATAATTTTTCGTCGATATTTTACCTACGAAAACATGATTTCGTAGGGAATTTCCCTATGGAAATACAGTTTCGTAGGTAAATTCCCTACGAAATTATTTTTCCGTAGGTAAATTACCGACGGAATTAATTTCATCAGTAATTTTCCTACGGCAATTTCAATCCGTAGGGAAATTGAAAATCCATTTTTATTCTTTGTCTTTAATTTAAAACCATGAAATTATAAATTTTGGTTTAAGTCACTTAATTAATTTAATTATAAGTTAATATAAACTAAATTCATGTAAATTTTTATTTAGTAACTATATTAATAATAATTTTTTATCTAAATAATTTAACATATAAATATGTAATTATTATGAAATTTTCTTTTTTTTTCCTAGAAATAATTACATAATAATAATATTATTATTATTAATTAAAGTGACTAATTAATTATGTTAACATATTAATTTAAAAATATGTTAATTAGAATTAATATTTATTAAAAAAACATATTAATTAAAGTTTATTGAATAAATTAAGATAACAAAATTTTAATTAGGTGAGGCCAAGATTTGGCTCATTCTTATGATGACGCGACGAATTATTGCTTTATTCAACAAAGTAAACGCTTATGTGGCTATAGCCAAATCTTGGCCACAAAAAGCAGAATTCTTTTAATGTTTAGCCATGATAAAGATACGGGTAAAGAAGTAAGTAAAAGTATAGTTCTTTATAAGGTGAAGCCAAAAAGTGTATTTAAATTATGTCAGCTTTATCAATATTTAAATTATAATAATATTTTATTAATTATAAATTTTTAATTACTTACATAAAATTAATTTTATATCTCAAAACGGAAACTTAACCATAATCTTACTATTTTTTTTTCTTCCTTGGCACTGGCAGTAGTTTCGTTGGTTTAAGAAGAAAATACAAAACAATTTTAATTAGAATCTCGCCTTACGAAAAATAATTATTATAAAATAATTATTATTTATAAAATTAATTTTATGTAAGTAATTAAAAATTTATATTTGATAAAATATTATTATAATTTAAATATTGATAAAATTAACGTGATTTAACTATACTTTTTGGCCTCACCTTACAAAAAAACTATACTTTTCCTTTTGTTTGCTTCTTGACCCATATTTTGATCTATTCAATATACTTTAATTACTAATAACAAGGAATTAAAATAAATTAATAGATAATAATGCTAATAATAATAATAATAATAATAATAGTAAAGAAGAGAAAAATAATAATAAAGGTGAAGTCCCTGGAAATTTCGGGACAGTTGTGTGGCCACTAAATTAAGAAAAAGGAAAGGAATAGAAAAAGAGAACAGTGGAAAGAAATGATAAGGAAGGAAATAGAAAAAAAAAAAGGAAACAAAAACGGGAAAAGGAGCAGAGGGTGGAGCCTCCTATCCGATCCAGGCTATCGGAGATTTCTTCCTCCGTCGATCACTCCTATCGCCGACCACTGTCGGCTCGCCCATCCATCTACGAACGCTGGTGCTCTTCCCGTTTTGTCGTTCTTCCCTCCCTTCATCGCAACTTTCTCCCTTCTTTCCGCCGAGCCAAGGTGGCAAATGGTGACACCACCACCACCTGTCGACTCCTGGCGACAAGGTGAGCTTCCCGACACCGTCCATTTCCCCCCACTCGCCGGCGATGGCTAGATCGGATAAAGGGGGTTACCAGCGATTTTTGTGAGATCTCAATCAAAATGGACGGCAAAGAAGCACGTGAATGCCATCTGACAACTATTGGTGGCTCCGGCTACGAGCGGATAGCGGCGGTGTGCCTCCGGCGAGGTTCCGGCGATCATCCGGTGATTTTTCGGTGAGCCAAATGGTTAACAAAATGTAAAAAATCGGAAGAAATAGGTATGTGATTACCAATTTTACCTTCTCTTATATGTTTTTTTTTTTTATAAATTGAGTTAGCTACGACAGTTTAGATTGAAAGCAAATAAATATTTGGTGTTATTATTTAAAATTCTCTATTCTGATAATCAAGGAAAATTTAAATTAAGTATATACATTTAACGATCAGTTAAACTTGAGAACTTAATTATGGAATTAAATTTGTATTTATTGTGTTCATAATTAGATTAGCTAAGGGAATGACAAACGAAAAAGAAAAGAAAAAATAATTAAGAAATGTTAATTAAGAAAAAATAATTAAGTTGCATTTTAGGCAAATAAATGTTAATTTCAAAAAAAATTCTGCATTATGTTAAAGGTAGAAGGCCTCATATGCTTAAGAAATGCACTGAATAATAATAATACATTATTAGTAAAATAAGATACCATTTGAGATGCTGAAAATGGTTTTTACTGCGAGATGTGAAATTTAATTAGCTCATTGGCATCTTACAATTCATAAATGTCATTATTGGAATAAGAGTTGAGATTTCTAATTAAGAACTTGATATATAGAACTTTTAATGAGATAAATTGTTACGAGTGTCTAATTAAAATGTTAAATGTGATTATGAGCATATTTAAATTTATGAGTGACATATTAAATTAAGTTTAATTTCTTATATGTTTTAATTTAATTAGCCAATGATCACAATTGATCTTTTGGATTTGGATGGTATCTTGTAATAATTAAAGGAAAAATGTGAAGAAAATTTATTTAATGCCTTTAAAGGTTAGATAAGCACAACTCAGGGATTTAATTCCTTCTATGCTTAATCAAATTGTTGTTGTTGTTATTATTATTAACCTTTGGCTGTTCATTGCTTATTTGTTTATTTCATTCTTACTGAACTTGCTGGATGTGGTTCACATACTTTTTGAGCGATTGTAGATGTGAACTCCCACCATTTAATGATTAGATTATTATTTCAGGGCAAAAACGAAATGTTCTGAGTTGGATTTCAACACCAGAGTATTTGATGGATAGACCGAAGGAGCACTTGGTTGAGAAGGCAAGTTTAAGTTTCTGTCTTTGTAGTTTACTTTGTTTTTGTCAGGTATGGTGAAGCTTCATAAGCTACTATGATGTAAGCAGCTTTGATATTTGCTTCATACTTAGCATTTTAGCGCAATGACAATGTAATACTTGCTAACTTTTTTCTTCAAATATGAATTTGATATACTTTGACAGATCCTTGTTATATGAATTTCCTATTTAAAAGCAAGAGATGAATAATCAAATGTTAATTTCTTTGGTTTTCTTACCTGAATCCAGAAGAGGAAATAAAAGCTGGTGGCATCTAAATAATTTTTATTGATTTGCCTGTGGATATTATCCAGGCAAAAGAGAGGGGTTTTTCACCCCATGTTCATGGTGTTTATTCCTGACTCTACTTTCCATGGAAGAATTTAGAGTAGTTTGCGTACAATTCTATTTGATAGAATTTGTTTTTAAGGACAATTAAAATTATGAAATGAATATGTATATTTTGTAAAATTCTATGACTAGTCAAAGCATGGGGGAGGTAGGGTTTTCGTTTTATGGATGGAGAAATTTTAATATATTTTCATGCACATAAAGTGAGAGAGACACAATTAGAAAGTACTGTAATATAATTGCTGCAATTTTGTAGTTTGATTTATTGTTTTGTGATAATTGTTCAATTTATATTATGTGCATATTTTATGAAATCACTCTATGTTGAACCCCCACTTTTTTTTTTTAATTTTATGCTTCAATTTTCTTGAGTTCATTGAATCATCTGGATAAGAAAAACTGAAAATCATTAAGTCCATGGTTAAAATCAAGTAAGCTTGGATTTAAATGATTTAGTGGAGAATTATTGTTTTTTTTAATAAATTAATTATTATTTTTTTTCTTTGTTTGAATAAATGGCTGGGATTGTTTATGCATGTTAATTAGTTGAGATGATGCTTCTCAATCACTCATTACTCATCAATTAGTATACACATCTCATTCCTACCTTCTTGTCCTCTTTATTTATTCCCTTAAAATATTAATTTCCCCCAACTCGAGTGATTCAAATTTACAGCAACCATTTCTTTTCAAAAACACATTTTAAGTTTTCTTTAGGCATTTTAAAGAAACATGTTTAGAGAAACATTCATCTTAAGTACTTAGAATAATACAGAAAAATACAAATGATTTATGAGAGTGTAATAAAAGCTAAATTAAAGTAATTTTAGAGATAAGTTGTGGTCCAATTTAAGCAATTCTTTCCACACACTCACTTGATTATGTGTGCACAATTAACATAACACCTTCATGTTTAATTTGTTTACTTTTGTATTTTATGTATTTCTTTTATTTATAGAATAGAGGTATTTATTTTGTTTATTAATATAAGTTATCATATTTGTTAATGGAATATTTCAGTTCATGGACTTTTGGCTCTCCTTCATGGCTGTTGTGAGCACTTTTGTCTATCTAACTGCCATTGATGAAGCCTATAAAAGGACAATTCAAACCATTGTTGCCATCCTTACCGCCCTTATGGCCATAACACAGGCTACCAGGTACACACTGGTATAGATATCTCCATTATGTTTCCTTCTTGTGAACGCAGTTAGTGCTCAAGTAATTAACCACGACAAATTCTTCTAGAACACATTATATCATATGATACCGATAACTCTTAAGTCTTACATGGATTAATGTCAAATGATGTTCAGTTTTAAGATATGCATACATGTGGATGGTCTTCTGGGTCTCTTGTATGTCAAGTGGGGTTACTGATTGTTTTAATATGTGCCAAGACTTAATACAACATATCTAATATGAATGGCTCACCAAGTGATAAGAAGGCTTTAATATTAGCCATATATTTTTGAATGTTAATAACTATATCTTTATTACTGTTTCTATTTTTCTGTTCAGGTTCTTAATTTTGATCAATTTACCAGGATAACTATCTCTGCTAAAATACTAGATAAACTTAATTACTGTTTTTCCATATTTTTTCTTGTCTCATAGTATTTGAACTTTCTCCTCTTTCGTTTCTAAGTCTCTTTTATAATTTATGCTTGGTAATATTTCTATATTTTCAAAATCTTATCCTTCCATTGGTTCATTTTTAATTGCCGTTAGATTTATTAGATAAAGGAAGTAGATACAGAACATATTTATTAAATAATTATCAGAAAATTGTAATCTTTTTAGTAACCGTCGCAATTTATTTTTACCATATGGCAACTTTACCGACGGAAATTTATGGACCGTCGGTAAATTTACCTACTGAACATATTATACCGTCAGTAAATTTGCCTGCGAATTTGTTATTTTCGTAGGAAAATTTAGCGACGGAAAATATAGTTTCGTCGGTATTTTTAACAATGGATCTTGATTCCGTCGGTAAATATGGCAAATGCCGACAATTTTTGGTTGCATCTCCCAACGAAATTACCGACAGACTGTAATTTCCGTCGGTAAAAGTACCTACAACTGGATCTTTAATGCCATTTTTCGTCGCTAAATTCCGTCGGCAATTTCATTTTCCTACGGAAATTCACTCAATTCTGTCGGCAAAATGAATTTTTCTTGTAGTGTATGGAGCAATATCAGGCCCACGAGCAGTTGAATCCATACGATCATCTCTATAAGAAATTTTAGGCGCCTTATGAATACGCTTGTAATTGAAAATACTTGATATCCTTAATCCTTCTTCCCATTAATTTACCACCAATAAATAATAATTTGTTAAACCATGATACAAACTACCATTTTCATAGACCAATAATCATATCCAAAGTCTTGCTCTCTAGCAAGTTTGTCTTTTCTTGCTTTTTAACAAGTGTC
Organism: Excoecaria agallocha; assembly: GCA_037975025.1. Lineage (NCBI taxonomy): Eukaryota > Viridiplantae > Streptophyta > Magnoliopsida > Malpighiales > Euphorbiaceae > Excoecaria > Excoecaria agallocha. The sequence goes on from CM075820.1 coordinate 18,642,081, forward strand.
TTTTCTTTTGTTTCTTTGATTGTTTTTTGACTTTCTTATTCTTTTCTTTTGTCGGTTTTTGTGAGGCTTTTTTCAAAACTATGACGTCTTGTAATAGTGAAAATATTGAAGGAATGTGTGCTAACATTACTATTGAAGACGACGATGAAACAGGGGTGATTATTGGTGATGAAGAACTTTTCCATCAACATACAAATCTTCAATGGAGTCTCGTTGGATGTTTTCTCACTAATAAAACCATTAACATTGGGGCTATGAAGAACACACTTGCCTCCATCTGGAGACCAATAATGGGGGTTTTCATCAAATATTTAATGCCTAACCTCTTTATTTTTCAGTTTTTTCACAAAATTGATGTTCAAAAGGTTGTTGGTGGTGGTCCATAGACCTTTGATAATCATCTGCTGCTCCTTCAGAGGTTGAAACCTGAGGATCAACCTTTGCATATTCCTCTATTTCAGGTAAGTCTCTGGATCCAAGTTCATGACTTACCTATTGGCTTCATGTCTGAGAAAGTTGCTCGAAGTATTGGTGGGTTTTTGGGTGGATTTATTAGTGCATATGCAAACAATTTTACTAGTACTTGGCATAACTATATGAGTATTAAAGTCTCTATTGATGTTTGTATACCTCTGAAGAAGGGAATAAGGATGAAAATAGCAGGGGGGACTGGTTCTGGGTTAAATTCCAATATGAACGACTTCTATCCTTTTGCTTTATTTGTGGTCTGTTAGGTCATATAGATAAATTCTGTCTAGAATTGTTCAAGATCAACCAAGAAGAGGTAAAGAAGAACGATGATGAGTCTATTAGAGTGCCAAATCCTAAGCAGCTGAACCTGATTGGTAGTAAGTGGTTGCGATATATTCCTCCTATTGGACTTCTATGATCAGGCCTCTGGTGAAGCAATGAATATTGATGAAATGGCAACCGCTTTCCATATGGAAAGTAGAGGAGATTGAGGGAAACAGATTGTGCAGGATGAGAGAATTATGGTAGTTACAACTGCTAATTTAATGGATATCAATTCTGGAAAGATACCTAAAGGAGTAAACCCATCCGGTTCTTTCGTTGGTCCAACTCAGCAAGGAGATTTGATTGTTATACCAAAATGTAGATGTTTGAAGGAAGAAGGCAATTTAGGTTTCAGTGATGGGTTGTAGCCCATTTCTGGTTCTCTTCTTTCTGGTCCAAACAATGATTTATTGGCAGGTTCTGGTATCTAGGCCCGCTAGATACTATGAGTTGTATTAGTTAAAATTGTCGTGGACTAGGTAACCCACGTACAATTTGGCCTCAATTTTTTTTCTTGATTGAGACTCTATGTACTAAAAACAAATTGGAATCTTTAAAGAGAGTTTTGGGTTTTGATGGAGTGTTTGGGGTTGACTGTTTGGGCTATAGTGGAGGCCTGACCTTTTTTTTGGAAAGAAAAGAATTTAGCTAAACTTCTTAGCTTTTGAAGGTCTCATATAGATGTCGAAGTTTGCCTCTAGAATTTAGCTCATTGGCATTTAACAGGCTATTATGAAGTTCCTGACCGTAATAAACATCAAGAGTCTTGGTCTCTAATTCATAGGCTTTCTTCCTCTTCTCTGTTCCCTTGGTGTATCATTGGTGATTTTAATAATGTGCTAAATATTTGAGGAAAAACATGGGGTTAGGCAGCAACCAAGGCGGTTGATCCAAGGTTTCAAGTTAGCGGTGGAGGAGAGGGGGTTGATGGACTTGGGCATAAAGGGTTATCAATTCACTTGGGCTAAGGGATCTGGTGTTTCTTTGGTCGAAGAACGGTTGGATAAGGCGCTCGCTTGCAGAAGTTGGACATCTCATTTTCCTCTGTTTCAAGTGAGTAACCTCCAGGTTAGTTCTTCGGACCATTTTCCCATTTTATTGGATCCTTCTGCTAGGATGGCTACGAGTTCGAGAAGGAGGTTTAAATTTGAGAATGCCTAGGCTACTGATGTTTCTTTCTTGCCTTTAGTATAATTATGTTTATAATCATTAACTTATTTTTTTATAATCATTAACTTATTTTTTGTATATAATTATTTTATATATTTATTATATTATAAAAATATAAAAATCCAAACTTAATAAAGGATAATTAAAAAAAACATATTCACAACTATATAAAATAAACAAAAATATCATCAAAGTATTAAATAACATGCATAATTTTCTATATATTTCTTCTCCATTCATTGAACACATCATTTGCCAAATTATGTCTCGAAGCACTCCATTCATTTAATGTTTCAATTGTTGAAATAACATTCTCGGTTTCATCAAATCTCTCTCATTGAAATCTTCTTCTATCTAGCCTCTCTTCCATCTCATCATCAGGCATTTTCCTTCTTATAAAATTATGATGAAGACAACAAGCAATAATAATCTTATTATAAGTCTTGATAGGATAAAATGCAAGACTCCTAAAAATTGCCCAGTGCAGTTTAAGCACTTCAAAAGCATCTCTCAATAACGTTTCTTGTGGCATAATGCTTCATATTGAAAAATTCTTTGCTAGAATTAGGTTGATGTCCTTCTTTCCAATCATTCAAGTGGTATCTCTGTCCTCTATATAGTGCAAGAAATCCTTCACAATTTGTATAGCCGGCATCAACAAGATAATATTGTCCTATATAAAAATTACAAGAAAAATTTTTAAAATAAGTTATTAACTAAAACTATAATTAAAACCATAACTCAAATAATATATATTTACCATGAGGAACTCTTAATCCATTTTTCCTAGTTATAGCATCCCAAAGAACTCGACCATCGGCAGCTGATCCCTCCCAACCAGGCAATACATAGATAAATTGCATATCTTGAGAACAAACTCCAAGCACATTAGTGGCAATTTCACCTTTCCATGATTGATATCTAGGCCTATCTTCTCTAGGCACTTAACTCGAATGTATGTGCCATCTAGAGCCCCAATACAATTCTAAACAGAGAAGTAATTTACGTCAATCATTAATTCTTATTGAAAAAAATATATACTAAAGAGTCACAATAGTAACTTAAACCATTTCCACCTCAAGTCTATTTAGTAGTTAGGAATAGGTTCTGGTTTCTTTAATAGGATTCCTTGCAAACGAATGACGGCTTTTAAGACCTCTCCAAAATTTTTACTAATAGTTTTCCCAGATCTCTTAAATCTTAATTATATGGTCCTATTTTTAACATGATGAGCTAATATATGCAAAAAAATTGCAACTTGCTCATCTACCAACATAAATTTAGTTTCCCTTAGACCCCCTTCATGTTCAAGTAAATAACATAACTTCTTAAATGAGTTTCTATTCATTCTTAATTCTAATTTACAAACATCATCACTCTCATATACCATTTCATTCAACATTTTTTTTCTCAAGAAAAATTACTGGTATAACTTTTTTTCAAATAATAAGAGCTAATATACATTATTACCACACAATATAATTGAAAAAAACTACCTTATTGCATTTAGAAAGTCTAACCATTGTGTCAATACTGCTAATTTCTTTCTCCTTTTTATCAACTTTCTCGTGGTCAAACTTAGGCGAGCCATTTTTCTTTACTTTCTATATATATATATATTATGTACAATCATAATCACAGTGCATACAAAAATTTATAAAAAAATCCTAACAAGAAGAGAGCAAAGCCAAGTAGTCAAAATGATTCAAACAAAATAAAATAAGAAAAATTATCAAACTATGAGAGACAATCAACCATAGTCAAAATGAATCATTAAATTTTTAAAGAAAAAGCAGAAAGTCTTAGCATAAAGTATAATTTATAAAGTTGCATATATATATATATATATATATATATATATATATATATATATATATATATATATATATATATAATGTAATGGCCTCAACATCGGGTCAGCTGTGAACAATACTTTTCGATGGTGAATAGTGCTTTTCGGGCCCAAAAGGACACCCGAAAGTCAAAAATATTTTATTGTACCATCGGAAAGTATTGGTCATGAGGAGTCCGGGGTTGAAATTTGAAGTGAAATTGAGGTCAATTAGGCCTCCAAAGGTCAAAAATACGAAAAAGGTAGCAAGTCAATTTTTCCGATAGAAAATGTAACTTAGTTTTGCGTAAATAATTAAAAATAGCAAACAAACTCCAAAAATAGCCAGATTTTTCATACCTACATGAATTTTTGTATAGAATATTTTGGTGATGAGAATGAAATTTTTCGGTGACACCGGCAGTTGTCGAATCGGACCGATAAATTTGAATCGGACTGATAACGGATTCCGATTGAGCCAAAAATTTGCGTACTAGCTATTTTTGATGTGATAAAATTAATGAAATTATTTTTAAAATAATTTGAAGTGAGAAAGAAATTTTGATTTGGGCCTTTAATAGTCTAAATTGGACCTAAAAGGATAATTGGGCTAAGCCCATAATTTAGGCCTACATTTAAGCCCACTCAAAGGATATAAAAGAGAAAAAATCTGCAGAGAATTCCAGATTTCGTGAGTCTCTTCTCTTCCTCCTTGGCTGGCCGAATCATCACCCTTTTCTTCTTCCTTTGATTTGTTCTTATTTCACTTTAAAGCACTCTTAGTTCCCAACATAAAAATTAAAGCTTCATCTCTCTAGTTTACCCTAGTAACCTAATTTAAGTGGTTTGAGCAAAATAAGGCAAGGAATCAAGTGATTGAAGAAAATAGGGTAAGTTGGAGTTTATGAATTTTAGTGTTTTAAATTATTTCTTTGATGTTTTTCCATAGATTTTGAGGTGTAGATAATGAATATGAGCTTGAATTTTTCATTTGAGAATAAGAAGATGATGAAATCTAAGGTTTTATGGCTGATTGTATTAGATTTGGAAGGAGAAAACATTAATCCAAGGGACAAAGGCAAGGGAAAGGAAACTTAGGCATCCTAGAATAAGTCAATTTGGTATGTGGCTAATAAATCTGAATATTTTCTATTTTATTGAATTTATTTCCTTTATGTATTTAGGAAAAAAATTACTAAGTTGCTTAATTTATGAAATTAACTTAGGAAAAATGGAATTGAGACTTAATTGGTGTTATGTATATGATTAGAATAAAGAAAAATAAATTTTAGGGAGATGGTAACATGGTGGCCGAAATTCTCTCTAAAGAAATAATGGTGATTTTTGCATGAAAATAATAATTAGTAGTCTAAATTAATTATACATGTTCTATTTAGCTTCCTTGAATTTTTATATGAATTATGAAATTTATTAGAAATTTTTAAAGCTTATTAATGGTGTATGTATGTAATGAGATTGATGAATTATAGAGATATTATGTATAATTTGGATAAATTTGAATAGTAGATGTGAAATAATGTGTAAATAAATTTTTAAGGGATTTATGGACTTAATATGAATAAATGAGAATTATAAAGTGGAATATGTTTAATGAAAAATATTGGATTATTAGGGATATAATTCAATAAAATGCTAAAATAATTGAAATAAAAATGAAAAGTGTGCATATAAAATTTTAAGGAGTTTATATGCAATATTAATGTATTTTTGAAATGAATTGTATAATATGTATAAGTAAAAGTATATATAGTAATGCCCTTAGAAATAATCAGGCAGTAAAAACTAGCTCAGGATATAATTGGCTGGCCATAGGGACATCTCTGTACCGCGGTGCAAGTTATGACGACTTGCTAGCTATGGATTGGATCTTTGATCACCATGGCTTCTCTGTCTCTGTTCTCTGTTTTATGAGAATTGGCCCTTTGGGGGTCATTTCTCTGTCTCTGTTGGGTTCTGTGGGATCTACGTCCCGTGTATCCGATTTCGAGTTTTCTGTCGGGTCTGAAACTAGGGGTATAATGAAAATGATATGAGAAAATGTGAAAAAGAAATGGAAAATGTTAATTAGATATGAAAAAGGATTAATTTGAAAGAAAAAGAAAGTTTAGGGGCAAAATCGTAATTTTTTTCAAAAAGAGTAAAAGTTAAGTAAATTAATTGAGAATCGCTTAATTAAAGATGATACAGTCAGTTAATGGTTAAAATGTACAAAAAGGAAGTTTTATAGTCAACAAGGACTAAAATGAAATTTTGCATAAAAATATTTAATTAAGTGTAAAATTAAGGTTAAGTACCTTAATTAATAGCCTAGAGGTGAAAAAGAAGTATAAAAGGGCTAGATTTGTAAAATTATAAGAAAGAAGGACTAAATTGAAAATAAAGTAAAAAGTTTGAATTAAATATGCAAATTTATAAGAAATAAGCATTTAAAGAATAAAAGTGTATGAGCAAATTAAAAATGCTAATTAAAAAGGAAAAAATGTTATTTGAATTTTTGCTTGACGAATTAATATAGAGAATTTTTGCATAACTGCACTATTTTTAAGATAAGTATAGAAAATATTTAGATTGTTAGTCACCTGGGCATGTTAAGTGCTCAGCGCATAGTTTGACTGTACGCAGGTACTCAGGAGTGGGAGCAAGAATATTCTCTAAAGGACTTCTTCTGATGTATTAGAGTTGTGAATCTTTTGGCATGTATATATACATATATGTATGAATTTTTCCTTTGGGTATGTAAATGTTTAACAGAAGTTATATTAGTAGATATATGTAATTTTTGGATGGGTATGAGATGGATTGATGATGATAATTATTTTATGATTGTTGTGCCTCTGAGAGGCTGTGGATATTGTCTGTTTTTCAGGGGGCTAGTCGAATTTATAGTCGTTATATTGTCAAAATTTTATTAAATGCATAGTAAATTGGACAGTTACAGGTCATCGGCAATGGATAATTAAGATGATTAATTATATGTAATAAGATGGTAATATAAGTTGAAAAAAAAAATTTCTGGTATACAAGGTCCCGGAACAGTGTCAAGTATGGTATGGGTGTTACATATAAAGTTCATTGGCATAATGGTAATATGGATGCAAGACATCAGTAAGACGATTCTATGATGTAACAGGACCAGTACTAAACGCAGAGCACCTTAATTGGATCACATTTGGTATAGCCATACTAACAATCCCAGATAATTGCTTTACAACATGAACCAATTAAGAGTATCTCAATCCTAATTTCTATGTTTACAATCACACGGTAGACCTCAAGTCTGCTGAGGCAACAGACCCATTCTGAATTGCAGAGTATGGATTAGAATAAATTGGGTACTATTTACCTGAATATAAAGAAAACTGAATTTTAAAAATATATAAAATAAGAATGTATCAATGAATAAAATAAAAACCAAGGCTTATATCTCCTTTTAGATAGTTCAATCCCCATTAATTTAGGGTTAATATCATCCATGGTCACTGAACTTACGCCTAATAACCCAAAACTAACTGAATTATTTTTCGTAACGAAATTGTCATCAAACTTTGTACTATTTTACGTAAAAGTCATGATAATCGATTTTCGACGAAAATCAATGTCGGAATGTTGACATAGCACGTCACGTTATCTACTTGTGCACACGTGGCATGCCACGTCAGCAATTTTTGCACATGTGACGTGCCACGTCAGCTTACTTTTACATACGTAGCATGTCACGTCAGCACTCCGGCAAGGATCCTCATTGAAAACGGTCAAGATGACTTTTGTGTAAAATAGTACAAAGTTCAGTAATAATTTTGTTACGAAAAATAATTCAGTTACTTTTGGATTATTAGGCGTAAGTTTAGTGATCATGAGTGAAATTAATCTCATCAATCCATATTACGGTAAAAAAAATTACAAAACCTGAATATCAAGAAATGAGATTATCATTGTCTTGTTGAATTAAATAAAACTAATATGTCAGTTTTCAAGAATCCACAAACTAAAACTGCAAGAAACCAAAATGCTGTAAAATAGAATATGGGAAATGTTTTTAATAAAATACCCAGTTGCAAAGATATGACCAATATGCATTTCCTGCATCATTTCTTGCATTTTGATATATCATAATGGTATTAACTTCTGGAGCTAAAAATGGTATTATAATTACACCGGCTACATGAATACAGAGCTACCCTTCCTGTGCTACACTTCAACTCATTAAACAAACAAAATGAGGTTCAAAGGACATATAAAGACAAGATGTTAATAATAGCAGCTTTATTTTCTAATAATTTTCTTTTTTCCTGTGGTTTTCTGTATCTGCTACAATCAGTAGAGTATAGCCATATCTCAAAAGACAACACAAACACACATAATTACATAATTAGTAGGAGAAAAGAGACCCTACCAAATCCACCAATTAAAGCATATAACAAATGATTTCCATGGGAGCATATATATCAACGGTATAACATTTATCAAAAAAATGGACATTTGTTTCAAGCTTTTTAACAACAATGCACAACTAAGTAAAGTCAAAATCTCATCAACTATGCAATGGGAATGGGAATTCAAATCATCATCAACTTAAAATCAGCAAAGTTCTAAAGAGCAAATGGGGCAATGATCCTCTGTTCTTCGGGTCATATAGTTATGCAGCAGTTGGATCAAGCAGAGACGGTATGGATTTATTAGCAGCACCATTGCCTCAGTAATTCTAAATCATCAATTTCACCACTTCAAAATCTATTTGTAGGAGAAGCAACACATAGAACCCATTATTCTACTACTCGATCAAAACTAACAATTGATGAAGAAAAACTTGGATTCAAGTTCGGTAAACAACAATAACGGCAATAAAAGAAAAAATTTTTTAAAAAATTAATTGTAGATGAAGAATGAACAGATTGTGAAAGATGAAGAATGAACACAATGTGAAAGGTGAAGAGAAACTAACCAAATTGAACAAAGAGAAAATCTGAGCAAAGGATGGCATTGCGAAGGATGGTGCCAATAGAGATGGCAGCGGCAACGACAGTGTAAGCGAAGGGGGAAGACAACGGGAAAGACAATGATTTAGTCGAGTAGAGAGAGATGATGTAATGAGAAATACAGGGCAAAATTTAGGGATTAGTGATTACATCAGTGAATGTATTCACAAATCCCTCTGTATATATCATTATATTACATTACTAAATATTTAAGTAAACAAACACATGATTAATTACATTACATTATAATACAGGCTACCAAACGTAGACTTAGTGTTTATCCTTCTTATTCTCCATCATTGAAACAGGTGCTCGTATAAGAAGTTCTCTTGTCCGGCACGTTCTTCCCATTGCCCACTGATATTTAATGAATTCCCTACTATCTTCCAATATTTTCGCTAACCTGTAGTCTACCATAATGACAAAAAATAAACCAAACCAGCAGACTGCAGACGAAATCCTCAAAGCCTAAATAAGGATGAAAAAGTTATGGATAACTAACCTCTTCCAGTCTTCCCTCCATATCATCTTATCTTCCTCCATGATTGTGGAGGCAATTTTGGGTGGTGGATATACACATCATCCTAAAGCATACAAACATGAATTGAGCAAACAAAACCTTCAGAATTCTATTCTTAACTATTGCTTGGCAAAACTATTGATACTCGCCGAAAGCATCATACCAGATCTGACCAGCAATTCTGGATTTGGATGATATTTCAACAAATCCCCTGATTTCCCATTCGCCACCAATTCATTTCCTTTCAACGTGGTTGCTTTATTGCATGTCCACTATAATTGGTCAGCCTTTGATTAGTGTACGCTCTTTTGTCAATTGGGTCACCTCTCTGTGAAAATCTAATTAAACAACTTATCTAGCAGTCACTAATCAAATAAATAGCCAGGCATTAACACACAAAAAGGTTGCCCAGACCTTCTCCAAAAACAAACGTAACTCTACAAGGTTCTCAACTACAGGATGGTTATCATTTGACAAGCTTTTTGCCTCCCGAAGCAAATAATGTACAAAAGACTGGCAATAGTTAGCCTCAAGATAGCTTATCCCATTCGCATTCGGAAAATCATTTGCTTTCACCTAAAATAATTGGGCAGAAATCAACAGTACGACCTCACATAATTAACAATATCGACAGAACTCGTTCGAAAACGCCATTTCAAAGAGTTGCTATAACTAACAACATTCAAAAGCAAGAACTATACATCTCCCGGAAAAAAAAAAGGAAGAAACTCACAGGTTCGATATTACTGTTATTGTTGTTATTATTAGAAGCGACGCTTCACTAACTTAGCTGTTAAACCTTCCCCTTTACTCCTCACTGCATCGACACAATGTTTCATCTTTTGCAGCAGCGCAGCTAATTGAGGAGCTTCGCTAATCAAAACAAGAACACAAGCAATTCAATCTACCTCCCCCAGAAAAGCAAAACTAAACAGAAAGACGAATTATAATCAGGTTCATATTCAAATTTCTTTAAATCTTGAATGAATTCAGAATTATTTGTCTCCTCCATTTTCCCCTATCAATCAACGATGAAAGTACGGCAATAAAGTCAGCAATCACAACACACAAGCAATTTCAGTGAAACAATTGACCAAATCATGATAAACAGCTGGAAGAAATTGCATTATCTGTTCAACTCGAGTTAATTTAATATTAAAGATTAAGAAAAAAAACCAGAACTTCATTCGGGTTAAACAAAACAGATACATTCATCAATCAGCGACCATCCAAACAGACCCTTAGAGTTTTAAAGCTCACAGCATTAGTGACCGTTGTCTTTGTCAGGTAACGAGAAACAGCAGAGATCGGCTTCGAGTAAAGGGCACATAGGCTAAAAAGCCCGATTCATTTTAATCAGCCCATATTTCAAGTTTCTAAGAAGCCCATATGATTTTAAATGGGCCCGTGGGTCAAGTTCGCTGCCTGAAACACCATTGCACGTGTACCGATTAAAATTGACTGTCATAGAAATTTTGCATGATCGTTGTGACGTAATCTTTACTTGTTGTTGAGGCGTTGACAAAATATTCCAATCCCAATCGGAAAGACACGTTCGCCATTAAAACCATAACAAGGACATCTCAAAGCACTGTTCTCGAAAGGATCAAGGAAACGCTTCCATTCGGTACACCTCACTACACCAGATTCAAGCCTCACCGGGGAAAAAAAAAAAAAAAACAGAGAGAGACAGGCAAAGAAAGGCGAGGAAACAGTCCTCTCTTCTCTTTCATTCTCTCTTTCCCTCCCAGTGATCAACGAGCACCTCGCGGATCGGATCTACGTTCACCTAAATGAAACAAACCCGATCGCAAAGACTATTTCTAAATTTTCTGATACTGAGAAATAAAGGCCACACCGATTTTGAGGGAAATTCTCCTCTTCAATCGGTTCAATTCCTTAGGGTTTTCGCTTCTCATTTCGACGTGGATTTTTGGCTATTGACATGAAGTTATGTGCAGAGAATGCATTTAATTCGAATCTTTGGTTCGTTTTGACGTCATAATCGAGTTTTATTACTTCGAACATTACAAGTTAAAGCAGAATGGCGGCCTCGCCGGTGAGATTCCTCTTCGGATTCTTGATGGTTTCCATCACATTGTGGACGGTTTTCATGTAAGTGCCCTCAATTTCGCTTTATCTGTTTACTTGTGCCGTATGTTCATATCGTTCTATATTTTTGAATCACAATTTCGCTTTATTGATGCTGGCAATTGAATTTTGATGAGCAATGCAACCAGAAGAATGCGTATGGGAAATTTAATGAGATAAAATGTAATTAGTGATGAGCAAAATGGAGCTTGAGTTTTGGTATGGCTTGTACTGAAGTGTTTGCCATACCTTTACGTTAGAGGCTTTGCTTATGAAATAACGGATACTAGAAAAAGAAAAAACTATATTAGGCAATTTGTAATAGTGTGTTGTTGTTTTATTTAATCTATCACTTCGTAAGGTTGTGATCTGTTGAAAGGTAAGTGTAGCAAGGTAGCAATATAGAAACTTTCTTTACTCATCACTTATGTGATTCCGAGGCCTTCATTGTGTAAGAAGTTTAGTTAATCTATCAATTTTGTCAAATCGCTTATGATACTGTCATCTTTAATGCTTAGAGTTCTTGCAACTTTTACCCGTGCTTCTTGTTGTTTGCTATTTGAAGTCGATGGTATGTTTTTTAACTGGCGATTATGAGAATTTTTATACACTCAAATGAGGAACAGAGTGTGGCTTGAGCTTGAAAAAGATTAGGGGTATTAAAAAATAGATTGGGTGGATTACAATAAGATTTAAATTGAATCTATATAGTATATTTTATGACATAATATGTAGCACAAATTCATTTTTTTAAAATAAAGTCTAATCGTAACCCATTTAACTCGTCTAATCCGGCTTTGAACCCCCCTAAAAAAATGGCTTGCATCTTTATTTTTTGTCCAGGCTTATGTCTTAAGTAAAAGTAAATGAAACTATACTCACCTATGCCTTTTGCAATTCTTCTTCTTGTTAACCCCCTTTCTCTTTGGTAGCTTTGTAGTGGCCAAAATGAACCTCCATTGGCATTCTTTTATGTCTTGGATGATTATTTATGTTAAATTGGCATTGTTTGCCTTCTCAATGCATCTAACCATTGTTTCAAGCTTTCTTGGATTACTACCGATGAAAGTTTTACTTTTTTTTTTTTTATAGTTGTCTACATATTTTGTTCAAAGACTCAAAATGACCTTGTTAAAGTGTTTTCCCTTCCTCAAATCTCTAAATTGGAGTTTTGAATAGCTTGCGTAGTTTATCTGACAACATCAAAAAATGGATTTAATAATAATTAGGAATTGAGGATGTGGTACATTTAAGAAAGAGATGAGCTTGGGATACCTTATCCTCATGGCTAAAATGTTGTTGTTTAAGAGATAATCCCTTAGTAACTCTTTCAATTTAAATAATGCCTTAATTTAAATAATGCCTTATTAGCTGTTACATGGAAGACATCCCTAGTGTTAAATTGTGAGATGTGGCAGCTTCAAACATCGACAAATGTCTAGGCTGGTTTAATTTTCAAGAAACATTTGACAGCTTCTTTCTCCCACCTACTCTTGAGCCGTACTTGTTCCAATACCGTATTTTGATTGTGAGCCATACTTTTAACTAGAGGGAATTCTGAAAAATATTTTGCATAGTGAAATCAAGGGTTGTGTTACAGTGGAAGAAAGATTGTGTTTGAGTTAATGGAGCTAGAAGGACATGAGTAAGGTTGTCTTTAAGCTTGGGTCAAATGAATATGAAATTGGTGCGATAAAGAAAAATTGGTTGACTTAGTATTTATTCTTTATATGATATTGCATAAGTTGCTTTTTGTTGCAATGATGGGTGATATGAAATTGCACATTTAGTTGATGTTGCGATAAAGAAAAGCTGGTTGACTTAGTCTTTAGTTTTATATTGCATAATTTGCATTGGGCTTTTGTATTGCTTGATATGAAATTACAAAATAGATATAGCAAAAATGAGAATGTTCGGGTGGATGAGTGGGCATACAAGGTTGGGCAAAATTAGGAATGAGCATATTAGATAGAAGTAGCTTGTAGCACATATTGGAGATAAAATAAGAGAAGGCAGTTTAAGATGGTTTGGGCATATTCTACGTAAAACTGGTGTTGCTCTAGTGTGAAGATGTGATCATTTAGTAGTAGAAGTAAAGACAGGGGGTAGGGGTAGGTCTAAGATAACATGGAGAGAAACAATGTTCAAAGACTTACAATTAATAATCATTGAGGCAGAGATGGCTTTAGGAACTGGAGACAGAGAATCCATATAGCCAACCCCATCTAGAATGAGATTAAGGCTTATTTGTTGTTGTTGTTTTAAGTGTTTTGTAAAGGACATATCTTGTAGAAAACAATGATTTTCGTTAAGAAAAGCTAAAGGGGGGACAACTTGTTTTAGTTGGATCATATCTAAAGGATGCTTATTGTTATTGGTTTGATGCTGGTTTTCCATTGCTTTTAGTCATAACGACTATGGATTGCTTAATTACTGTTATATTAGAACTATAATAACTTTTCATTGTCCAAAAACTAATTTGTATCCATTTGAATCGCTAACTTTGATTCCACATCTTTTTTTCAGATTTACTTCTAGGTTGCTGGCTTGGATTTTAAGCCGGGTTGTTGGAGCATCTGTGGGATTTCGGGTTGGTGGATGGAAATGTTTGCGGGATATTGTAGTGAAGTTCAGAAAGGTTCATATTTTGATACTGTTACCAAGTCTGTTTTCATTTTTCATGAGATTGATTTATGAGGAGGCTTGTCCTTTTCCAAATTGTTGTAAAACAACGGCTTGTATTGCATAAATATGGTATTCATTGGTACAATGGATCTGCTTCACATGGAGATACCTAGTCTTTATGATTCTGAAGTGAAGTATCCTCTTCATTGTGCATCTCTGTTTGCAAATTATTGCCTCCAATGCTTTTAAAATGCTGCTGATGTGCATTTTATATGTGAAGATTTTGGTTAAATAGTAATGTTGTATTTATACCAATTATTACTTGTAACTTGTTTTTTCTTTTCTCAATCAAAGATTAGGTTGTTTTTATATATCTCTTTTCTCTGTTGAGGGTTCTCTTATTATTACAATGATCAAGGCCTTGATCACTTTGATAATTAGAGAACTGTAATTTTGGAAACTAGTTAGCTTTGACTTTTGCTTCTCTACCCTGTTCCTCTTAATTTCATTTATTTTATCATCAAATTTAAGTGCCTCTACTCTTTATCTTCAGGATGAGGGAACAAATATATGTGCTATTATCAGGATTGAGTAACTGCTTTTTTACCTATTTGCAAATCTACAGGGTGCTGTTGAATCGATATCAGTTGGTGAAATTAGACTCAGCTTACGTCAGTCCTTGGTAAAACTAGGAGTTGGTTTTATTTCCCGGGATCCAAAACTGCAAGTGTTGATATGTGACTTGGAAGTTGTAATGAGGCCATCAAGCAGAGGCACACAAAAGACTAAAGCTCGAAAGGCACGGTCCCGTGCTTCAGGGCGAGGAAAGTGGATGGTCCTAGCTAACATTGCGAGATTTTTGTCAGTTTCTGTTACAGATTTAGTTGTTAAGGTAACTGATGTCAGGCTAAGTTATTATTTGAGGTATTATATTTTTGTGTGTATAGTCACATACACATGTGCATGTATGCTACTTTATCTTTTTGGGTTCTCTGACCCCTTTATTTTTATGTCATTATTGGTTTAATTGTTTGTATTGACGAAAGATTAATATGGATAATGGCAGTTGTTCTTGGATTCAGAAAAGATTAAGGATATATAAATATATGGTTAATTCTCTCTGTGTAAAGGGGTATACCTTATCTCTAGAGTGAGATTAAGGTACATTCCCCTTTCCTTGTTTAGTTATTTTGAAATTCACCTGTTTCTTGCTTTCATTCTTGAATGTTGTTGTCTAAGAAATGTGAGGACTAAAATCTGTTGTATGAGCTTATAATGAGCCTTTTTTTAATAACAACATAAATAATGCAGCTCTTTCTTGGTTTTTCCAAAATTATTAAGAGGAAATGAGGTAGTAACTTCAGCCGCCTCTATCTTGAAACTGCAGAATTCTTATGTTTTATAATTCAAAAGTGATTAATCGAGGCTTATATGAAACAAATCTTTGACGATTCTGTAATGAAAGCAAATAGCCAGTTTGACAGATGCTTTAGTTTATTGTAAGTGCATATATACCAACCCTAAAATAAATACGAACATAGCAATCCTAGAATAAAGGAATTGTGTCCATATAGCCAAAAATATTTACACACTTTTTGGTCATGCTCTCTATTCTGGTTTCCTAGGTTTATAGTTGCTATATTTTGAGGTGTAGTTCGATGTGGCGTTGTGAATAATAGCCATGACCATGCTTCCAGGGAGATTGCATGAAATGAAAAGTTAAAGAGTTGTGTTAAAGTATCTTTTTGAGTTATTGCTTGTTACAGCACAGTTCTAATAGTTTATTTCTTTACTTGTGGTTTTTACTTCATGTGTGTTTCACATTGAAGAACTTAACTAGTTGTTATAATTATCTTTGCAAATATTGCAGACACCGAAAGCTATGATTGAAGTTAAGGACTTAAATTTGGATATAAGCAAAGATGGTGGATCCAAGCCGAATCTAATTGTCAAAATATACATACTACCTATTGTTATTCACATTGGCGAACCACATGCTAGTTGTGAGCAGTCATCCAACTTTGATAGTGGAGGAGGCATTCTTGCAACCGAGACATCCCTGGGTTCAGTGGAAGGGCCTTTTGCTGCCTTCAGCTGTGAAGAGCTTTCTCTTTCTTGTGAATTTGGTCATGAGAGGTAATTTTCCTTTTGTTTTCTTTTATTTTAGCTTCATATCTTTTGCCAATCTAATTACAAATTGTTAATTTGGTGATTAAATTGGATTTTCTTTCTTTAGTTAAAAGAAAGAATTATATATAGTTAATGTAAAGGGGCATTATTTAGGTAATCTATTATTGTATTCTAGGAGTTTGCATTCTCATATGCTTTTAAGGAAGAAGAAAAATAGCTATGACAAAATTTACAAGCAGGGTTGAAGAGACCTTACAGCTGTGTATTTGTTCTTTTTTTTGGTTCACCATTGTCATCTTCTTAAGCTGTATTATTAGTTTTGATTGACCATGGTTTAATGCTAGTGTTAAGAATGTGGAAGGATTTCTTCAGTTCTTACACAACATGGTTGGAGAGCACCTTGTCCTTTTCTTAAGTACTTCTCTATCTTGTAAGTTTTTGTAGTAAATGAAATATAAATTCTTAAGCAAGAGCTTATAGAGCCATATTTCGAGGCTTGGAAATTTTGACTCTATATTTATTGCCTTTTAGATGATGTGTCTTCCTTATATTGGTTGACATGATTCTAGGTTTGACATTAGATTGGGCTGTTGGAAGGGTTTTCTATTCTTATTTAGCTTTTGCTTACACTTTAGGTATCCCTGCCTGCACTATTTCTCAAGTAAAATGACCTTAGTGCATTCTTTATGCCGGTTTTAGTCATGAAGATGCTGAGTTCATGACGTATCTCTTTTTGGATGTAGGGAAGCAGGTGTAGTTATTCGGAATGTCGATGTTACCAGTGGGGAGGTCAGTGTGAACCTGAATGAGAATCTACTGTCAAAAAAGAAGAGTTCAGATGCTTATCACACAGATAAAGCTGCAGTTGATTCTGCTGCTGTGAAAGATCCACAGAGAAAACAACCAGCCCTTGTCAATATTATAAAGTATGCTTCTCTGTTTCCTGGAAAGGTCTGTATCCTAATCTTTTTAGACTGTTTCTTTATGCATATCTCCATTTCCTTTTTTTCTACTTTATATTTTAATTAAACTTTTTTTTTGTTTTTCCCTGAATAATATGTTTGTAAGTTCTTTGGATGTTTTTGGTAAACTTGCATTTTCTATTCAATACTTTAAGGCTTTTAATCGCATATTCTCCTAATCTATTAGCAGAAACAGTATTGTACTTCATTTTATGCTGAATTAAATAATTCCTGGTAGTTGATTGGATATGAGGGATACTACAATATGAAATTGGACTTTGAATATAGAAGTTTCATGCCAGCTCTTTTTACTAGTCTACATGAATGGTTGCCTGGTAATTTCTAGTCTAGAGTATTGATTAATACTTGAAAAATGAGTTTGAGTATAGCAAGCATGCCAACTCTTTTTTTACTTTTATCCTTGGTTACAAGGATGATTACCTGATAATTTCTATAAAATGTTCTTTCCTGCAGTCTTTATGAAGTTTGACATGCAAAAAAATTAAAGCTGTGGCTTGTGAGGTGTGCGAAAAAGTAAAAATGTTGCATTATTCCCAGTGTCAAGAAGCCTTCTGCACTCCTCTCCTTCTGCAACCTGTCAATTTGACCTACCATGTAGTGAAATTAGGATGATTCCATGAATATCTGATTCTAAGACAATTTGGATCTGTTGACCGTTTTATAAGAGTGTCCAATTTTAAAATCCAGGGCATGAGTTTGTTAATTAGGTGGCAGCACATTTTAATGCTGAGACACATTATACTGTCAAAATATAATTAGAATAAATTTTGTAAGCTTGTAGAAACTTTTTGTAAGTTTAGAGCTAAAATGAAGATTCCTTAAATATTTAAATATGCTCTACTTGACCTTATTGTATGCGTCAGAAAATCTGCTTACAAAAGCTATCATATTTTAACTTTCTATGCATGTCAAATTTTTGTCAGCGTTCTGAATGCCAGTTGACATATACCTTTTTGGCTGATAGGCTTGCTTCACTTTACCAAAGCTGGATGTGAGGTTTGCCCATCGAGAGCATAATCTTTTAATTGAGAATAATATAATGGGCATTCAATTCAAGAGCTCCAAATTCCGATGTACAGAAGATGTGGGGGAGAGTACTCGCCTGGATATTCAGTTGGATTTTAGTGAGATACATGTATGAGCCTACATAGTAAATATGAAAAATTCTTTGGGTTTGTAATTTTCACTCTCATCGTTCAGCTTGGCCTCTTCGTGATGATGGTTTTCCATTGTATTTCAGCTTTTCAGGGAAGCTGGCACTTCAGTCATGGAGATATTGAAAGTTGTTGTCGCCTCTTTTGTTTACATTCCGATACAGGTGAGTCATCGACAATTCAGTTGCTGCAGCTGTTTTAACTTTTGTATACACCTCAGAAATTTTAAAAGATTCGGCAGTTATATGATGTTCCACTGCATGAGCAGTCCTGGAACAAAATTTTCTTATTATGTATTGTATTGCATCAGCTGATATTATGCATTGCTTGAAAGATAAACATTTTATTTATCATTACTCCTAGGCGGCAATCAGGGTATTCTATTTTATGCAGTTCAAAGGTGCTTTAAGCATTTGATGTCTTTCAGGCATTCTAAAGTGGCAAATGAATTATTTGTTATTTCCTTTAAGTGTTACTGATGCTTGTGAGGTGCATGGCAACCATCCAATTTTATGAGGGTTTGGAGTATGAAGATGAGGGAAGTAAGAAACCCATTAATTTGGCATGCTAGGATTTCTAAGAGCCAATTAATACCTTTGCATTTTTAGTTATATATGTATAATTTTGGCTTCTTTGCGTGTTTATTCCATCTCTTGCAAATATTCAGCATGATGGGTGGCAGATTACATATTTCTCTTTCTCTAAATTTTTTCCTGTGTCCATTAGAGGGGATTACCCCCACACACACACACTATATATATATCTATATATAGTTAAATGCAGCTCTAGCTAGCTAGTTTAGTTCTCCTCCGTATTTGGTTCACACACACTATATATGTGTGTGTGTGTGTGTGTGTATATATATATATATAGGGTTAAATGCAGCTCTAGCTAGCTAGTTTAGTTCTCCTCTGTATTTGGTTCCAAGTTCAATTTACTGTCTCATTCTCCTCTGTATTTGGTTCCTGGTTCTTGCTAAGGTGCCGAGATTGGAGAGAGAAGTCATGTAATTCTTCTGTTCTTTTTTATTCAAATGGCAGAGTGGAGGAATCTGATCATTATATTCATTTGGTTTTTTGATGTTTCATTTTCAGCCAACCTCACCAGTTAGAGCTGAAATAGATGTTAAGTTGGGTGGTACTCAGTGTAACATTATTATGAGTAGAATAAAGCCATGGTTGCAAATCCACTTTTCAAAAAAGAAAAAGTTGGTACTCCGAGAAGAAGCTCCTACTCATGTAAAGCCAAAATTGAGCGAGTCCAAAGCCATAATGTGGACATGTACTGTCTCAGCTCCTGAGATGACTGTTGTGCTGTATAGTATCAGTGGGTCTCCTCTGTATCATGTAAGTAATGTGCTTATTGTTATGCATTATACTTTGGTTGTTGCAATGGTCGAACCCTTCATCTAACAAATATTTTGTGCTAGCATGCAGGGCTTTACTTTTTTTCTTTCTTTTCTTTTCCTTTTTTTTGTTTTTTTTTAAATCCTCTTGTTATATTCTTTCGTGCTTTATTTTATTTTAAACCATGTCATACAATTAGTAGAAGAGAAACTGAAATGATCTTTTCTCGTGTGAGGTGAATAGGATGGCTAGAAGGAAAAGAGTTGAAAACCATACTTTTACAATTTCATACTTTAGGATGAATTTATGATTCTTTTACCCTGCGCTCGCCATTACATTGGCCACTAAAATTACAGAATTTCAGGTGGTTGCTGATAGAAATTGCCAGCCTTACGTTTCTCTTCTTTCCAACAGAACCTGTAGGTTAGATTTGTGTAAACTATGAAATAGAAAACCAAGTGTACTTTCCTGTCCTTCCTTTTATCTGGATCATGTATATTTATATAATATAGCATCATAAAGCCTCTGGTCTCAGTGATTGAAATAGTTCCAACAGTACCTATTTTCAATATTGTTTAAACAAACATTGAAGTGTGTTCCTGGAAGACCTGAACTTCTGAGTGAGCTTTTGGGAATTTACATAGCTAATCTACATACTGCCATTTAAGGATTGAAGAGCTTCCTGTACTTATGGATTTTGTTTTAGTGAATTTTTAAATTTTCTTGTTGTGATGCCGTGTATAGTCCTTCAATGTAAGTTGCATGCTTTCTAATGGTCTCGATCTTTCAAATGCTAATGCTGAATTGGTACAGCTACTTAATTTTTTGTTGTTTTATCATTTGATTGCTGTTTTAAATTTAGTTAGAGCTGAGAGCAAACTAACTTGTGACTTTCTTGGTTTCCATTGTAGTGCTGCTCACAATCATCTCATGTGTTTGCTAATAATGTATCGAGCTTGGGCACTGCGATACATTTGGAACTTGGTGAAATAAACTTGCACTTGGCAGACGAATATCAAGAATGCTTGAAAGAAAGCCCGTTTGTTGTGGAATCAAATTCAGGTGCTTTAGTTCGTATAGCAAGGGTTAGTTTAGATTGGGGCAAGAAGGATACTGGATCATCTGAAGAGGGTGGTGCAAAGTGTAAACTAGTTCTTTTTGTTGATGTGACTAGTATGGGTGTTTACTTTGACTTCAAGCGTCTAGAATCACTTATTATGGCTGCTATATCCTTTCAAGCTCTCCTCAAGGATCTATCTGCCTCTAGTAAAAGGACAACGCAGAGTCGTGGTGTGCGGTCATCTAAACCATCTGGAAAGGGGATTCAGTTATTGAAATTAAATCTGGAAAGATGTTCAGTAAATTTTTGTGGCAGCACTGGTTTGGACAATGCAGTTGTTGCTGATCCCAAGCGTGTCAACTATGGATCACAAGGTGGGCGAGTTGTAATAAGCATCTCAGATGATGGTACACCCCGTACTGCAAGTGTAATATCCTGTTTTTCTGGTGATTGCAAAAGGTTGGAGTATTCTGTTTCTCTTGATATCTTCCATTTTGTTGTGTGTGTGAACAAGGAGAACCAATCTACAGAGGTGGAACTTCAAAGAGCAAGATCTATTTATCAGGAACACCTGCAGGAACACAGTCTTGATAGAAAAGTAACACTGTTTGACATGCATAATGTGAAATTTGTACGGCGTTCTGGTGGTCTTAAAGGAATTTCTATTTGCTCTCTTTTCAGTGCTACTGATATTGGAGTCAGGTGGGAGCCTGATGTACACCTGTCAATAATTGAACTTGTTCTGCGCCTGAAGTTACTGCTGCACACTCAAAAGCTTCAGGGGTTTGGTAATGAATATAAGGAAGATATGAGAAATAGTGTAGAGAAGAATGATCCCACTTTGGAATCTGGATATTCTGATAAACCTAAGAAGAAGGAAACCATTTTTGCTGTTGATGTAGAGATGTTGAATATTTCTGCTGGGGTGGGAGATGGGGTTGATGCTACAGTGCAGGTTCAATCAATTTTTTCTGAGAATGCCCGTATAGGAGTTCTTCTTGAAGGACTAATGCTCTGCTTTAATGGGGCCAGAGTGTTTAAAAGTGGTAGAATGCAAATTTCCCGTATACCTAGTCCTTCTAGTAGTTCTTGTGATGCAAAACTGCCAGCAGCTATCTCATGGGATTGGGTGATTCAAGGGCTTGATGTTCATATTAGCTTGCCATACAGGTTGGAGCTGCGTGCCATTGATGATTCAGTTGAAGATATGTTGCGGGCTCTGAAGCTTGTTGCTGCTGCTGAAACTCAACTTATATCTCCCATGAAAAAGGAAAGCTCAAAGCCTAAAAGTCCTAGTTCCACAAAATTTGGATGTCTAAAATTTTTCATACGCAAACTTACTGCTGATATTGAGGAAGAACCATTACAAGGATGGCTTGATGAGCACTATCAGCTGATGAAGAATGAAGCCTGTGAGCTGGCTGTAAGGTTGAAGTTCCTGGATGAATTTACTGGCAAAGTTAACCAGGGTCCTAAAGCTTCTGAAGCAAATGATACTACCACCGGAAGGAAGGTTTTTCATAATGGGATTCAGATTGATGCGGAGGATCCTTCAGTTATTCAGAAAATGCGAGAAGAAATTTACAAACAATCATTTAGGTCATATTACCAGGCATGCCAGAAGCTGAAACCTTCTGAAGGTTCAGGTGCCTGTAGTAAAGGTTTTCAGTCTGGTTTCAAGCCTAGCTCTTCAAGGACTTCCCTTCTTTGCATTTCTGCTTCAGATTTGGATTTAAGCTTGAAAAAGATAGATGGTGGAGATGATGGGATGATAGAAGTTCTAAAAAAGCTGGATCCTGTTTGTTGTGAAGAGAATATACCTTTTTCTCGGCTCTATGGGGGTAATATTTTATTGCGCACTGCACCCTTGTTGTTCAGATAAGAAATTACACGTTTCCTCTTTTTGCTGGTACTGATGGTAAATGTGAAGGTTGTATTGTGCTAGCACAGCAGGTAAGTTCAAAACTGCTTCTCAGTCTCCTCTTCTCTTTCCTTCCCAACTGGTTTTTTTTTTTGTTTCTTTTCCATCATAAGCATATCTGGCATTTTTCTTCTATTGATAGTAATTAACCAATTATATAGTTTCAAACATGCACTAGTGTTGGCTTAAGTTAATGGCATTTGGAAGTTGGTGACAGAAATGAATTTCAGATTGTTGATATAGATATTGAGTGTCTCTAACTGGGGAGCTAGTAGGATGTCAAGTTCCATTTGTTATTAGAGAGACAGTTGGAAGTGGGGTGCATGTCCATTCGCAAATAGTAGGCTGGCTTAGATGCTATTCTCTTTCTCAGTCTTTAGCCTCATAACCTTTAGAATATCCATAGTCGATTAGCAGATGTTTCGGCGAAGGATATGATAGAGAATTCTTAGCAGCAGTTTTTTTTTTTCCCTCTCAAAGCATTAGCAAATTTTGGCATGATAGCAGGTTTGACAGGCCTATCCATGCAATGAGATTTCCAGTAATAACATTTATACTGAATGGTAATATAAATTGTCCTGGCAGTAAGGTAATTGCCATGCCTTCAGTTGGAGTTGGCTTCTATCAATTTTTAGTTTCTTGCAAGCCTTTGCCAATTATAGTTGCTTTTTGTTCTGGGTCCAACCCATTGCTGTGTAGTTGGGCTTAAAACCTCCATGTACCGAAAGAAAGAGAGAAAAATAAAAGGAAAAAGAACAAGTCTTGAACTCCTCTTTTGAGCCCTGTTCAAAGTATGCTTGTCAAGCAGGTCCAAATCTCTGTGCTAAATGCTAATAACGGGGGTGATAAGATTTGCATTTTCAAGAGGTGGGATTCTTGTTGCAATTATTGATGTAGATCTGAGATCATTAGCACAGATATTTGTTTGGTGGCCACGTCCCACCTTTTTGTCTAATTATTTTGAGCATTATCTATGGCTACTGTTTTTTTCTCCAAACAAATATGTGTCTCTTTTCTTTTTATGCTCTGGTCAAGCTAGTACGATCATGCATTATTTTAAATTCATTGAGAATTTTATGATACATAATGGCTGTCCACAGTGTTGGTCGTGTAATGTTATAGATCAGCTACTAAAAGAGTTATGCACTTTGGAATGAAGGAGACTTTTATGTTTAGGTGTCTTTCCTAATTATATGATGAAGATATAGAAAACCTCTAGAATCTTGCAATGGTAAGTAATATTTCCTTGCGACATCTATTCCTTATTTTACTTGGGGCTATCATAATTGGGTAAGGATGAAAAGAAGGAAATCTTGACTGGGTGATGATTTTTAGATATGAAGGTCTGTAAGTTTAAGATTGTATTGTTTTTTGTGTGGATATGTTAGCTTCAGTTACCATCCTTAAATGAGTGTAGCACAGAAAAATTAATTCTATTGGTTTTTCATGTGTCTGTGCCTATGTGTTTTTTATATTCTGTGATTGCCTTTGGGTATATTGCACTGTCTTAGGATCTTTTTGCCTCTTATCTGATTGTAGTTATTTTCTTCTTCAATCAGGCAACAAGCTTTCAGCCCCAAATTTACCAAGAAGTCTTCATTGGGAGGTGGAGAAAGGTGTGCATGCTCCGTTCAGCTAGTGGTACTACTCCTCCAATGAAAACATACTTTGATTTGCCTATACATTTTCAGAAGGGTGAAGTGTCCTTTGGTGTAGGTTATGAACCATCTTTTGCTGATATTAGTTATGCTTTTAGTGTTGCTCTTCGTAGGGCTAATTTAAGTGTCCGAAATCCTGGTCCACTAGTTCAACCACCCAAAAAGGAACGTAGCTTACCATGGTGGGATGACATGAGAAATTACATTCATGGACATATTACCTTACTTTGTTCTGAAACCAAGTGGCATATTCTTGCAACAACTGATCCATACGAAAAGCTTGACAAGCTTCAAATTACTTCTCGTTCTATGGAGATCCAGCAGTCAGATGGCCGTATTTATATATCTGCCAAGGATTTTAAGTTTTTGCTGAGCAGTTTAGAGAGTTTGGCAAACAGATCTGGCTTAAAACTTCCCGGTGGTGCATATGGTGCTTTTCTTGAAGCTCCAGTCTTTATTCTTGAAATCACAATGGATTGGGATTGTGAGTCAGGCGCTCCCCTTAATCATTATCTATTCGCACTTCCTATTGAAGGGAAGCCTCGTGAAAAAGTTTTTGATCCATTCAGATCAACATCTCTGTCTCTAAGGTGGAACTTTTCTCTAAGGCCTTCAAATTCTTCATGCGGCAATCAATCATCTTCTTCCTCCATGGGTGATAGCAATGCCATCAATGGATGTGTATATAACCCACCTCACAAGCCTGAAAATGTTTCAAGTGTTCCTCCAACACTGAATGTTGGTGCTCATGATCTTGCTTGGATATTTAAGTTTTGGAGCTTGAATTATATTCCTCCCCATAAATTACGATATTTCTCTCGATGGCCTAGTTTTGGAGTTCCAAGAGTTGCCAGATCAGGCAATTTATCACTAGACAGAGTTATGACAGAATTTTTCCTCCGCATAGATGCTACTCCCACTCGTATGAAATATATGCCCTTAGATGATGATGATCCAGCAAAGGGATTAACTTTTAATTTGACAAAGCTTAAATATGAACTCTGTTACAGTCGAGGTAAGCAAAAGTACACCTTTGAATGCAAGCGAGACACTCTTGATCTTGTTTACCAGGGTTTTGACCTTCACATGCCAAAGATTGTCATAGATAAAGATGATTCTACCAGTGTTGCAAAAGTAGTTCAACTGATGAGGAAAAACAGTCAGCCTTCAACTGTGGATAGAATTCCAAGTGAAAAACATAATAGCATTTGTAATTGCCCAGGGAAGCACCGTGATGATGGATTTCTTTTGTCATGTGATTACTTTACAATCAGAAGGCAGACACCGAAAGCTGACCCTGCACGGCTTTTGGCATGGCAAGAGGCTGGGAGAAGAAATTTTGAGATGACCTATGTGAGGTCTGAGTTTGAGAATGGGAGTGAGAGTGATGATCACACAAGATCTGATCCAAGTGATGATGATGGTTATAATGTGGTAATCGCTGACAATTGTCAGCAAGTTTTTGTTTATGGTCTCAAGCTTTTATGGACTATTCCGAATAGGGATGCCGTTTGGTCTTTGGGTTGGTGGAATATCCAAAGCATTTGAACCTCCCAAGCCTTCTCCTTCTCGGCAGTATACACAAAGGAAATTACTTGAGAAAAAGCAGTTACTTGCTGAAACTGAAGTGAATAAAGATGATAGCTCTAAGCCCCCTTCTACCAGCCATGATACTAATTCCCCTTCTTTGCATGCAGAGACTTCAGGATCTAGCTCATCTCCATTGCATTCTGTCAAAGTAGAGAATTTTTCATCTACTGCAGTTGGTATGTGCAGAGAATTGCTTTAATTTGTTAGCCTGTTGAATTGGTATTTTTCTATGAAAATGTTAATATATCATACTTTAACCATCTTCCGTTCTGCAATGAAAATCAGCAACATTAGCATAGTATTACATGCATTTGGTTAATATGAACTTATAGACTTCTTCAGTACCATAGTTTACATCTAAAAATAGATTTGTTTGCTCAGCTTCATTTCCGGCGACAGATTCAAGCATAGATGATTTTGAAAAAGGAGCCACTCGCCATTTTATGGTGAATGTTATTGAGCCCCAGTTCAATCTCCATTCAGAAGAAGCAAATGTAAGCTGTGAACCTCAGCTATTGTACTGACCTTCTATTTTACTTTTCCATGGTCATGCTTCAAGTTTCCAATCTCAGATAGTTTATATTTGTGTTGGTTACAATATGTTGTGGGTATCCCTGGCATTTTCAGGAGCCTCTTGTGGAGTAATTTAGGTGCATATTAAAAAATATGGAAAATAAAAAAAGAAAGAAAACACACATGCGCGCACGCACTAAGACAACATTTGTTGATACCTTGGGAATGCTATATATTTCTTGAAACAACAGTATCTTAATGTCATGTCTGTTCTTTATTTTTTTAATTGTCATAGCTCTTGATATAAATCATTTCAATTATAATGCTATTTCATTCTTAATGTAGGATTTAGTTTTGCTAGAAATGTAGAAATGTTGGCAATTTTAATTGTGTGCTTAGAATTGCCAGCTAATGACCTGCTAAGCTTGCATTTGTGTTAAGTTTGGCTATGGAATTCCGAATAACATTTCAGGTCACTTGAATTCTTTGTTACATGTGTTGTTATGATTTTTCTCAGTTTTTTTTTTTTAGGTATATTAGAAAATTGAGGTTACAGTTTCCAATGGTA
Source organism: Excoecaria agallocha (assembly GCA_037975025.1). NCBI lineage: Eukaryota > Viridiplantae > Streptophyta > Magnoliopsida > Malpighiales > Euphorbiaceae > Excoecaria > Excoecaria agallocha. The sequence goes on from CM075820.1 coordinate 18,669,033, forward strand.
TATAGGAGATGTGTGCATCATATGGTTAAAGTATGGAAAATATGAAAATACTATATTTGCTACTCTTTTTTTTTTAAGAAAAGTCTGCAGTAAATAGCTTTTGACTATTTATTTTTCTTCTAGTGCTATGATAAACTTCATGCTTAATACTTGCCAAATCATAAGCATTATGCAGTATGTGTTATTGTAGCATTATTTGGAAATCAAGAATCATCTTAGAGTCTATGAAATAAATCATCTTGACATAGGTACTTACTGTTTGGGGTTGCTTTTTATTCCCATCAGGGTAGATTCCTGCTTGCTGCTGTCAGTGGTCGTGTTTTAGCTCGATCCTTTCATTCTATCCTTCAAGTTGGACATGAGTTAATTGAACAAGCACTTGGCAACGAAAATGTGCAACTTCCTGAAGTTGTACCTGAAATGACATGGAAGCGCACAGAGTTCTCTGTGATGTTGGAGCATGTGCAGGCTCATGTTGCACCAACTGATGTTGATCCTGGTGCCGGACTGCAGTGGCTTCCAAAAATTCGAAGAAGCTCTCCAAAAGTAAAGCGTACTGGTGCTCTACTTGAACAAGTGTTTATGCCTTGTGATATGTACTTCCGGTACACAAGACACAAAGGCGGGACCCCAGATCTGAAGGTTTGGGAATTTACCTATGTTACCTAGCATTGTATCTTCATTTCTTTTGTTTGCATTCTTATTTTTTTGTATAAATCAATTTTATCCATTGTAGTTCGTAACTGAGTGCTGGCATTTTTATATGTAATTGGATACTGATTCTTTGATTTATCCTGTCAGGTGAAGCCTCTAAAGGAGCTCACTTTCAATACCCACAATATAACGGCAACAATGACATCTCGCCAGTTTCAGGTTATGCTAGATGTGTTGACCAATCTCCTCTTTGCCCGGCTTCCCAAGTGAGGATCTGAATCTTTATTTTTCTTTTCTTTTGCCAATTGCTGTTTGGAAAGAGTGTCTTCCATTTGCCTATCTGAACTTTGAAATTAAGATGTGACAGATTTGAATTTTCTTTATCCCTTCTTTTTACTTTCTGTACTCCATGTTTGGGAATTATGTTTTCTCCATTTTGATGTCTGAATTTGAAATCGACTCGTGCCCCACAGTACCGTTTGATGGCAAACACATATAGCTTTTCATTGATAAATCATGTTTTTGTACTTGGCCCTCATAGCTGACAGCCTGTATTTGTTGGTATTTGGGTTGTGTTGCTTTCTCTGTTCATATGGTACAAAAGCCTATTACTCCTAAATCTTATCTGATGCAGAAATTCTTCTCTTTCCAAGTCTTCAAATATGATGTCTTCATCCTATTCTTCAACTATGCCATTACTTCTATGAGTCCTTTTCAAAACTCTCTTTGCAAACTTCTATTCCTCGTACTTTTTCAGGTGTGGGCAGTTGTGACCAACTCCCTTCTAAAACGATAAGACTTTCTGAATTCATCACTAAACTTTAGACTTTTCCAACCTTCTGGATCAACAGTGCTTAAACCTTGATTCCCTGAACTGCCAATCCAGTCTATCATCATGTTGATGGTACTGCTATTCCTCCTCCAGCTTTTGTTTGGTTTCATTTTGAAATGGGTGGATGGGAAAAAAAGGCAATGAATTCAATTTCTCTTTCATTGTGGGGATGCTAAAAAGAGGGATAATTCTCCTTACCCTCTTTTAATTTCTCTCCACAATTGATAGAAACTAACTGAAATAAAACCGAATTTACTATTTTAATAGGGATAAAATAATAAAAATATATTAAAATTTTCTTCTCTAATCGTGCACCCAAACTAGTGATGCATTTTTTTTTTTGGTTTTTCACTTTTCTCATTTCCTTCATCAAAGATGACAAAATTTTCCTTCTACCATTTTGTTTCAAAACATACCCACGTGGATGGTTTTCAATCTCACTTCATATCATCGTTTTCATCTCACCATATTACTTTGGCAAATAATGGGGTTCCCATATGAGTTGTATGCATTGTAGACCCTTTCTTCTTTCCATTCCTTCAGTTTAAGTGTGGGAACAGATAGTAGAGGAGCAAGCTCACAGTGCTAGTTGTTTGAATGAAAACTTTAACGAGAGAGAAGAAATCAGATAATTAATAGGAAAGAGGATGAGTAATTCTCTGTATTGTAGAAAAATAGTTATAGTTCTTGCTTTTATGCTGTGGGTTCAGAACAAATAGATGTCAAATATGCTTCATGTTGCAAAAAAAAAAAAATATATATATATATATATAATAATAATAATAAAATTATTCTATGTCGGGTTACTTAAAGCAGTATATGTGCTTGCTTTCTTCAATTATTATAATCATGTAGACTTCCAATATATGGAGATATCTTGAATGTGTGTATCTATTGACGTAATGAAATTATACATATTGTTTTCTTTTTGCTGGAGAAATTACTTAATTGGGTGTGAAATTAACCATGGTATCAGATGCATTATTTTTTTCCCCACATTTCACATTGATTTGGTTGACGCATGTGATTTAGGCCTAGAAAGAGCAGTCTGTCATTTCCAGCTGAAGATGATGATGATGTTGAAGAAGAGGCGGATGAGATGGTGCCTGATGGTGAAGAAGAAGTTGAGCTTGCCAAAGTCAACCTTGAACAAAAAGAACGGGAGCAGAAGTTGCTTCTTGATGACATCAGGAGATTGTCTTCTCATTGTGATACCTCTGGAGACCTACCCAAAAAGGAAGGTGAATTGTGGATGGTCACTGGTGGAAGATCTACTTTGGTGAGAGACAAAAACTGTACATGCGAGTGTATATGGGTGTGTGTGTGTATGTGTGTGTGTGTGCATACATATAGTTAACTTTTGTTCTTTTAACTGTTGTTTCACATATATTGGGTGATTGTATTTTATTTTCTCTTCCAGGTTTGTAGATCTCTTTGAATATGTCTTGATTCGCTGTCAATATAATAGTGCAGAGAAATGTGTGTGTGACATGATTTTTATACTGAAAAAATTGCTATTGATTGTCTTTTGTCTCTTCAGTATTGTCTCAAGAGGATAAAACGATATGTACTTTTTCTCTGTAGCATTTGCTATCTTTATACAGCTGTACCATGTATTTACTTGTTCATGTAATGCGAACATGATCTAATATATTATATGCTGACTTGCATTTTTTTTCGTGCTAAAATATTTAATTGTTCATATATTTGTCGTGTGTGTGATTATTAAGTGACCAAACTTCATTTATCCAGGTCCAGGAACTGAAGAGAGAGCTTGTAGCTGCAAAAAAGTCCAGGAAGGCAGCATCTGCTTCATTAAGGATGGCTCTGCAGAAAGCTGCCCAGCTACGACTGATGGAAAAGGAGAAGAATAAAAGTCCATCCTACGCCATGCGCATATCTTTGCAGATTCACAAAGTAGTTTGGAGCATGCTTGTAGATGGTAAATCATTCGCTGAGGCTGAGATAAATGACATGGTGTGTATGCAAAACATTCATTTATTTGCTATTTTCTGTTTTCTTTCTAGTTTATATTTAACAAGTGGGATTTATAGCTCTCAAGATTCTCATGTTTAGTAAGAGTAGCTTTCTTCCAAGTTTTGAATATGAAAAGAAAAAGTTATATATATTGTAGAATGCAATACAATAGAATAGGTATTCACCAATTGATAATTAGATAATGGGATAGATGACAAAATTAGTCTTATAATGAAATGAGAATTTCTATATTTCATATTTAGGTTGTCGAAGAGGACTGGTGGTGGTGATGGGGGTGTAAGTTGTCATGATAAAAAGAAAAGAAAAGAATTAAACAATGTAATTATTATCGCATTCTTTTTTAAATGTAATGAGAGTTGGCGAACCAATCCTGTGGTTTGTAGTATGATTAGAATCACATCACAGTTTTTATTAGGTACTAAAAAAGCATAGCCTAAGTTTATTCTTGGAATGGTTTTTGAGAAAATAGTTATAAAAAGTAAAGAAGTTGCTATATCTCTTGTTTAAGGGGTGTCTGGAGTTGCTTAATATGGTCTTAAAACGCTAGTGAATGCATATTTATTAGCTATTATGCTTCAAGAAGTTTTTTGGTGGCTTTCAGTTTTTCATGGAAATGTTTGTTAAGGTCTTGTTTGTTTGATATCTTATTCTCAGATCTTTGATTTTGACCGGGATTACAAGGATATCGGAGTTGCTCTGTTTACAACAAAATATTTTGTTGTGAGAAACTGCCTACCTGATGCCAGGTCTGATATGGTTCTGTCGGCTTGGAATCCTCCACCAGACTGGGGAAAGTGAGTATGCGCCTCTTTTCTCTCTGTTGCATTTTCTATTCATTCTTAAATTTCTGTGCATGTAGTTCTCAGCAAATCATCCATAAAAGTTTCAGTGTTATCACCAGATTTCTTACATTAATAGCTATATATCACTCTGCACTTTATGTCCATTGGCTCCTATTGTCACAATTCAACGCTAATTTTTAAAAAAGTAGAGCATATCAAGGTCCTACAAAAACACCTGTAATTTGACAAATTTTACAAGTTCATTAGTTAAGATGTAGTCATGATATACAACGCATGCATGCCATGAAATTACTTCGGATAACCTATTATGTAACTCTGCTATTAGAGATTGTAGCACAACAAACTATGAAAATTTTTGTAAAAAGATATTTTCTTTATTATCTCGTTATGTAAATAATAATCATACAAATAGGTTTTTTATACAGTCCTATACAGTTAGCCTATGTTAGAAAATACTATTTATCCTTAATTATAAACAACTAACTAAGAAATAGAATAACCAACGCTCTCCCTCAAGTTGGTGCAAAAATATTACACATGTCTAACTTGCAGACATGGTATGGAAGGCTCGACTATTTAGTCCTTTTGTAAAAACATTAACTAACTGTCTGTCCGACGTTATATGAAGTAAACTCAATATATCATCAGATAATTTTTCTTTGATGAAGTGTAGATTAATTTCGATGTGTTTTTTCTGGTCATATTGAATAGGATTCTGAACAATACTAGTTGCAACTTTGTTATCACAATACAAGGATAGCCTATCTTTTTCTGCTAACTTCAACTCTTAACAACTTCTACAACCATAACAACTCACAAATAGCTTGAGCGATAGCTTTGTATTCTGCTTTTGTCCTCGATCTTGCAACTACATTCTGTTTCTTACTTCTCCAAGTGACTCTGACAAATGTAGGTGGATCTTCTATCATCAAGAGATCCAGCCCAATCTGTATTTGTGAAGGCTTCACTGCGAAGATGACTATTGTTTTGAAAAAGAAGACCTTTTTCTAGGGCCGACTTTAAATATCGCAAAATTCGGAAGACAACCTACTGATGAGATTTTGTAGGATCATGCATAAACTGACTCACCAAGCTAAATGCATAAGTGTGAGAAAACACAATGGGAATTGAAATTCTATATTCAATTGATTAAAAACTAAGTTTACACTCCTATTTATACAAAGAAAAGCAACCAAATTAATAATTATAGTTCCCTAATTAGCTCCCTAATTTGCTCCCTAAATTGCTCCCTAAATTACTCCAATCACTTTACATCTATATTCTAACACTCCTCCTCAAGCTGGAGCATAAATTTTAATTATGCTTCAGCTTGTTACAAATTTATTTCTTTATATAAACTTCAAAACATAAATCCGAGCTTCAAAACAAAATGGAAAACAAATGCGAAACCCTCTCCAAACGAAGTCTACTAATAACCCATGCCGTAAGCTTCAACCCAAAACGGAGATCAAGTGCAACTCTCTCCAAACGAAGCCTAAACAAATAACCCATGAATAGGCTTCAACACGAAACGAAGATCAAGTGCAACTCTCTCCAAACGAAGCCTACACATATCCTGTCATGTAGAATTTAGAAGCAACAGAGGCAGGGGACAAAACTGACACTACACCCATGCCGGAACAGAAGCAGAAACCACGAAGCAGAAACACCAAGAACTAGTAATCACACCTAAGAAAAGCTGGGGAGCAGATCTTCAAAGAAGCAGAGGACAGCCACCACCGAGAGGGAAGACCACCAAAAAAGGACACCGGAATATGACCGGAAATGGCCAGGCGACGCTGGAGGTGAAATCGGAGGACCACCGGACGCTGGATGCTCTTCCACGCGCCGGCGCGTGAAGACGGAGCGGATTCTTGTGGTGGCGCGTGAGGGCCACTCGCCGGATTTTGTGGAGAGGCCGGAATGACGCCTGTGCACCTTCCGATATGGGCGGTGAAGCAAAACAATCACCAGATCCAGTGACCCAAGACTGGACAGAATCTTCAACCAAAAATGAAAAACGCAGGGAACCCGAAAGCCCCAGAAAATCCATCAGAGAGCCCAAGGATCTGATACCATGTGAGAAAACACAATGGGAATTGAAATTCTATATTCAATTGATTAAAAACTAAGTTTACACTCCTATTTATACAAAAAAAAGCAACCAAATTAATAATTATAGTTCCCTAAACTGCTCCCTAAACTGCTCCCTAAATTACTCCAATCACTTTACATCTATATTCTAACAATAAGCAATGTATGGTCTGGTGTGAGAAAAATAGATAAGTCTACCAACCAATCTCTAATATCTACCTTTATCACCTAATTCTTCAGTTCCTGCTTGCAGCTTATGGTTACTTTCAATAGATGAGTCTTTCGGTTTGCATCCCAGCATACTAGTTTCGTCCAAAAGATCTAGGATATATTTTTTTTGGGAAATGAAGATTCATTTGGTTGATCTGGCAACTTTAATTTTTAAGAAATATTGTAACTTCTCAAGATCTTTGATCTCAAATCCCTAAGCTAAGAGAGTCTCATCAGTCTAACCATTACGTCTTTATCATCTCTTGTCATTACTATGTAATCAACATAAACAATGAGAAAAGTAATCTTACTCTTGTAGTGTCTTATAAAGAGAGTATGATTAGCATTACTTTGTTAATACCAAAAAAGATCATGGCTTCACTGAATCTATCAAACCAAGTTCTTGGAGATTATTTCAACCCATACAAGGCTTTCTTCAGTCTGCACACCTTTTCTTTAGTTCTTTCATTATATAAATCAGGAGGAATCTCCATATAAGCCTCTTCTTTCAATTCTCAATGTAGGAATGCATTTTTCACATCAAATTGCTGGAAATTCCAATTTAAGTTAGCTACACAAGATAGCAAGATTCTGATTGTGTTCATTTTGGCAACAGATGCAAATGTCTCCTGATAGTTAACTCTATAAGTTTGAGTGAATCTCTTTGCCACTAATATGGTTTTGATTCTTTCAATCGAGCTATTAGCTTTGTATTTTATTGTGAACACCCATTTGTAGCCAACTAAGTTCTTGCTTAGAGAATTAACTAGTTCCCAGGTTTCATTTTTGGAGACAGCTTTCATTTCTTCTACCAGAGCTTCTTTCTACTTTGGATCCGTGATAGCTTTCCTCCAATCTTGTGGAATGGACATAGAGGAAAGAGACAAGGCAAGAGCTATATAGGAGCAAGGCAAAGAATCATAAGAGACATTTAGAAATGGAATGTTTTGCACATGATCTGATCTTTTTTCTTTGAGCAATGGATAAATTTAAATCAGAATTAGAAGATAACTCGCTCGATGATTCCTACAATGTAGAATGCATGATGGCTTTTTCAGACCTATTCTTCCTCGAATAGCTCAACAAATCAGGTCTATCTAAATGTCCAACAATATTCTGCTCCCCATGAACGTCAACAACATTCTGCCCCCCTAAACTTCAACAACATTTTCCCCTAAACATCATTAATCTTTTCATTCTTCTGAACAAGATCATGAAGTACCATAGGCATAGGTACCGCCACTTCTTCATTACTCTCCCCTGAAGAGGTGATTGTGTAGTGTCAATGTAAGATTCAGACTCTTGAAAGATAACATTTATACTGACATAAAACTTCTTAGATGGGGGTGATAGCACTTATATCTCTTTTTGTTTGGAGAATACACAATGAACACACATTTCAGTGCCCTCAGATATAATTTTCCAACGTTCATAATATGGACAAAGCAAACACACCCAAATATCTTTGATGGAACATCGTAACTGTTTTTTTCAGTTAAGACTCTAAAGGAGTCCTAAGGTTGAGAGTCTTGAAAGACATTCTATTAATAAGATAGGTAACTAGTATAGCATTCCCCCAAGATGACTTTGGAACATTTATAGTAAACACAAGGGATCTAGCAACTTCCAGTAAATGCTTATTTTTCTTTTCAGCTACACTTTGAACATTAGTATAGGAACAATTAATTTGAAAAACAATCCCATGAGACTCCAAATTAGTACCAAACCTAGTATCCATGTATACTGTCTCATTGTTAGTTTGCAAAACTTTTATTTTAGCATCAGTAAACCATTTTATGAAAATATTGAAAACAGGAGAAAATATAACTTTTTGTCTTAATTAAATACACTTAAGTCATTCTAATGCAACAATCAATGAAAGTAACAAATCATCGATTTTCAGACAAAAAGACAATCTATGTAGGCCCCTAAACATCAGAATGAATAAGCATAAAAGGATCGTTGGCTTTATTATCACTTAATAGATAAGATTTTTGAGTATGTTTAGTATAGTCACAATTATCACAAGATAAAGAATCAAACTGAATTCTAGAAAATAAACTAGAATATAGGTTTTTTAAAACAAAAAAGATGAATGCCCTAATTGTCTATGCCACTGAATTATTTTTCTGGTTGACATTCTAATATTCTCCAAAAAAGGCCAAGCCTTGATTGTTTTCTATCAAGTATAAGCCATCATGCTCTCTATCACTGTCAATCCTTCTCCCTATTTGAAGATCATAAAAGATACAATAATCAGGAAAAAATTCAATCTTACAATTTAGAGCTTTAATGATAGCACTGACAAGTAAGAGATTGACAGAAAATTGAGAAATATGAAGAATAGAAGACAGTTTAATATTAGGAGTACAAACAATAAAATCTGTCATAGAAATAAGGGCTAAAGGCCTATCAGCCACCCTGACACTTTCTCTTTTTAGACAAGGAGAGTAGTTAAGAAAACCTTTAAAAGTGTCTGTCATATGTCTATTCGTACCAGAATCAATAATCCATGAGTCAAGATGAGAAAAAGTGTTACCTGACTTGACAAAATTGGAGGTAGCACTAAAGGAAGGATTAAGTTGAGACAGGAAACGCCTGAAATGTAGAAGTTCATCAGAAGAGAGACTTTCAACTGAAGTTGACTTCTTAGATGATTCTACTATTTTCAACACATTTGCTTGGACCCTTGTTGGGTTGGCTCGTTTTTTCCCTCGGCCTCTAGTAAGTATTCCATGCAATTTTCAGCAAGTCTCTTTGGTATGCCTTAGCTTACCACAATAATCACAATGCAAATGGTCTTTTTCAGAAATAATACCTTTCAGTTGCTCAGGAGTAATATGGGCAGTTAAGTTCGACTTTTCAATAGGTACAGCATAAAGCATGACACTTCTTCTGGTCTCTTCTTGCTGGATTAAAGAATGTACTTCCTCAAGAGAAGGAAAAAGGGATCTACCAATAAGTTGAACTATCAATTGATCAAATTCAAGGTTCAAACCAGCCAAAAAATCATGGACCTTCTCTTTTTCAAGCATGTTTTGAATCAGTACCGCATCATTAACACACTTAACTTGAAAATCTTAATAGTAATCCAATTCCTGCCATGAATTTTTTTCCGAATTTCAAAGATTCGAGTATCATTGTTCATCCGAAAATAAGTGATTTTTGCAGCTTTTCATTTATTCTCTGCAGTGTCAAGTAACAAATACTGACAGGAGATCTTAGGGTGTATAGAATTAAAAAGCTAAGACATAACCAATGAGTTATCAGAGTTTCATTGACTAAAAGTAGGATCAATAACAGGTGGTGGTTTCTTATTCCTATCAATATAATCTTGCAACCTTCTAGCCTTGATAGACAATAAAACATGATCTAGATCAGGCTAAATAAATACTGCTTTCATTTAGTTTAACGGGGCTAATTGAAAATAGGGGCTGTCATTAATAGGATAATATTTTTCTATTTCTTTAGTGTCTGACATAGTGGCAAGATAAAATTGGAAGGCAAAAAAATATCCAAAAATAATAGAGAAGCAACCCTAAAAAGGAAAGTAACAGAACCTGTTCACGTGGAACCCAAGAAACCAAAAAAGTTAGAAGTCACCGGAGACTAGTTGATTGGAGTCGGAGAGGGCCGGTGAGATGATCGGAGGAAGAATGGACAACAAAAGGAGGCCAGAGGTGGGTACACGCGCCTCACGTGCCAACGAGTGGACAAGGAGCCGAAAGGAGCAAGCGGCGTGTGTGCTCATGCGGGGGGATCGGACAGCGCCAAAATTTTGGGTACCGGCCGAACATCACCTGGGCTTTCCTCCAGTGGGGGCTGTGTCGAAACAAAGGGGCCGGAATGCAACCTTTCATACTTGCCAAAAAAAAGACTACCAAAAATATCCGACTGCAGAAGGGAGTGAATTTAACCTTCAAATGGCAATGGCTTTAATATCATGAAGATTTTTGTGAAAAGATATTTTCTTTATTATCTTGTCACGTAAATAATAATCATACAAATAGGTTTTTTATACAAAGAACCTATACAGTTGGTCTATATTAGAAAATACTATTCTGCCTTTAATTACAAATTACTAACTAAGAAATAGAATAACCAACAAACTGTAGTATTTCTGGAAAGGTGTACTTAAGGTATTGCTCTCATCCAGGAAGAGGAAGCTTGAAAGTAGCAAGAATTGCTGTTCTGATTACTTTTTTGTGTTTCTTCTAATATTTCCTGATGTAACAAATAAGCAATACTATCTTCTTCTCTTTTTTTGTTTCATTCTGTTCCCCATGACATATAATCTTGTATTTCTACTTTTGGCTGCAGAAAAGTAATGCTTCGTGTAGATGCTAAGCAAGGAACTCCAAGGGATGGGAATTCTCATATTGAACTTTTCCAGGTAATTTAATTTTATCTTTGGATGAAAGGTCAATTTATTTCTAAACAGTGAAATCAAATTTACCTTAAAAGTAACTTTATGGCCAAATTAGCCTGCTTTCCCAAGTATGGCCAATTTAGCCAAATTTCTGAAGCAAAAACATATTATCCGCATTGGAAATTATTAATAAATATCAAATTTAAGCAAACCATAGTATGAGCTATTTTTTCTAGATTTTTATAGCAAGTTCAATCTTTTGTTGTCTATATTCTCAGTACTGTATCAGAGATTGGAGTTAATTGGCCATAAGTTTTAAATAGATGTTTAATGAGGCCATGACAAACTTTTGTTGCTAGTTCAGGGAGCATCTAGGCCTTTAATCCTTTTACTTTTACGCTTCATTGTTGGCATTCTCTCCCTTAACTTCTTGCATTGAGCCTAGCCTGTTAAAATCTCCTTCCATCTGAGGACACTGATTAAATATGAAGAAGTTTTGTAAGCACAACATAGAGAACAGAAATAGTCAGTCTGATTGGCCCTCTTGCTAACTTTTTAATCTGCAGTATTAATGTTTATTGTGGGTAACTGAGGGCATTTGCATCATTTAAACATCCAATTGGCTTATCTTAAAATAGCGAGCATGGTGCTTCAGAGTTCAAAGGCCATTAAGGGGTTGCTTAACTGTTGGTTTTATAGAGCTATCTGTGTGCATAACAAATGTGGAAGTAGTCGCTCTCCAAGTCCCTTTGGAGGGTGCTAGAAGGGAGAGTAAAACTATGAATAAGTACTCATTTAAGTCTCTAAATCAAACACATCCTGCTTTTGTGTGTGTTTGCTCTTGGGATCAAAAATCTCAGATGCTACTTTTTGCTTTCTGCCCACTATCTAAGTTGCACCGTGTAATATTTTGGTCTGTTTTCAAAGAGTTAGTTCTGTTGCTTTATAGGCTTTCAAGTAATATTAAAATTTTACCAATCAATAAAAAATCTAATATATGTAGCCTCCTTTTCCCAGATGAACTGATTTTTTGTGTTCATATATAGAGAAGTATCCTAGAGTTGCTTCACCAATTAGGGTCTTTGGCTCTTGAATTATAATATAATAAGTTCTTCCATTGTTTAAGGAAGTGAACAAAATAGATGGAAAGGATAATTGACAATAGGAATGTAAACAGCAAATCAAATATTTGAAAGGGTTTCCTGATCTTTTATATTGCAGCTTGTAGTTTCCTGCTTCTAATTGCAATAATTACAAATCAATTAACTATATGCACGTGTTGTACTGTGCATGAATCATTATCATTTCTTTACTTGTGCATGAATCATTATCATTTCTTTACTTCTTTTCTATAGATACTTTCACGTGAACAAAATGTATTATGAGACTTCTGTTTGATAATAAAGCAGATGATGGTCTCATGATTGCTTAATATCGCCTTCTCTCTTCAATCCAGGTAGAGATTTATCCCCTTAAGATTCATTTGACAGAGACAATGTACAGAATGATGTGGGAGTATTTCTTCCAGAAGAGGAACAAGATTCACAGCAGCGGCAGGTGAGTTGCTGTATATTAATACATGTGTTGGACAAAAAAATAAAATATGAGGCAACAGGTAGTTGCAAGAAAAATTTGAACTTAAAATAAATAAAAAGACAAAATTATGTTATACAGTAATCACTTTTGCTCGAGTTGTTTTGAATTGGTGAACAAGTATGTGCTGCTAATAAGACTGAATGAAAAGGAACGTTGACCAGAGTTGCTCATCATAGCATTTTACTTTGTGACATCAGGACCTCTGGAAAGTTTCAACCACTGCTGGTGCAAGACGTGTAAAGAAAGGTTTATCTATCCATGAAGCTCCTTCATCAGATGGCCATTCAACCAAAGAGTCTGACGTCACATCAAAACTCATTGCTGGTTCTGGCCCAGAGTTGAGAAGGACCTCTTCTTTTGACAGAACGTGGGAGGAGTCTCTTGCAGAATCTGTTGCTAATGAGCTTGTTCTGCAGGCTCATTCATCCAACATTTCTTCTTCAAAAGGTGACCCATTTTGTTCAAATGAACAACCAGATGAATCCTCCAGAAATAAATCAAAAGAATCTAAAGTTATGAAGTCTGGTCGATCATCTTATGAAGATAAGAAAACTGGGAAGTCAAATGAAGAAAAGAGATCTCGTCCCCGGAAAGTTATGGAATTTAACATTATTAAGATTAGTCAGGTGGATTCTGTGTGTATATTTGTTGTTTTTTATCTAGTAGTGCAATTATATTGTTTATATAACTAACATTTTACATAATCCTGCTGTAGGTTGAGCTGCAAATAACTTACGAAAGTTCAAGATTCAATCTGCATGAGCTAAAATTGCTGATGGATACATTTCACCGAGTTGAGTTCACGGGGACTTGGAGAAGGCTGTTCTCACGAGTAAAGAAACATGTTGTTTGGGGAACCCTGAAGTCTGTAACAGGAATGCAGGTAATGATCTTCTTTGAGGTGCTGTAACACCTCTGAATTCCATTGATTTAGCATATGGTTCCTCAGTTAAGACTTGAGCTCATTCTATGAAGTTCTACCACCTCTAATTTGGTCACAGAAAGCTTTGTGACATACCATCCAGTTTTTGAACTGTGAGAACTTGTACCCTTCATGGTAATAAAATGATACTATCAAAAGATGATGCGAGTTATGATCACATTTAATCAACTACATATTCTTTATTATGTATCTATAAATAAATAAACTGAAAAGAGCTATGTAGCTTCCTTAAAGGCTGGCATGTATGTGGCCTCTCTAGTTTCTCAACCTAGCTCTTAACCTTATTTTGTTTCTTTTAAATGCTAAATTTGGTATTTAGACCCCACTTTCTTCACTCCTCTCACCTCTACTTATAATGATCCGTGCTGTTCAAGAGACAAGAAAGTATCCAGCAGTAACCTTTGCATTTCAAATTATTCAAATTTTTATCTGTGCATATTTGTCAATAATTAAATGTTGTAAGTGAAAGTTCTGTGCTCCCACCATTCCCACTTCAATGGTCTTCTAGAGAATGTCTTGGTTCCACTTTTTTTTTAACCAATTCCACCCTCATTTCCTTTTATACATTTCTTATCATATTTCTCTATATTAATTAATAAAAGGGTAATCTAGTCAATGTACAAGTATTGGTTAGGATTGAAGTTCTCATCAATCATTTCATTAATCTGGATACAAACACCTTAACAGACCACTTAAAGTGAAAATGAGGGAGTGCAGATCTATATCTCTATATGCTTCTGTTCATGGAACTAACTTTTGCTATCTAAGCACTTTGCAAGTGTTTCTGATGACTTAAGTTGCACAAAATTGATGTTTATTTGTGTACACTCGGGCTTCTTTACTGGGAGCAATTTTTGCTAATTAAATTCCTGTCCTAATGTATTGTTTACCATCCCTGGGGTGCAACAGTTTAATAGAAAGAAAAGTGGCAGTGCACCTTAACTTTTTTATATCTAAAAAGTTGTGTTATGGACAAGTCTCACCTACTGAATTAAATCAAAATCATTCTGAAATCCGAGGTCCAGGATTGTTGCAATTATCATCTTGTCTCTTCCTAGATTACCTCCTTTAATATTTTCTGTTGATTTTGCAGGGTAAAAAATTCAAGGACAAAGCACATAGGCAACGAGAATCAAATGGATCTAGCATTCCTGACATCGACCTTAATTTTAGTGACGATGGAGGCCATTCTGGGAAATCTGATCAGTATCCAAACTGGCTTAAACGTCCAAGTGATGGAGCAGGTGATGGATTCGTAACTTCCATAAGGGGTCTCTTTAATACTCAACGCCGCAAGGCCAAGGCATTTGTGCTGCGGACAATGAGGGGTGAAGCGGAGAATGATTTCCATGGCGAGTGGAGTGAAAGTGATGTAGAGTTCTCTCCCTTTGCCAGGCAGCTCACCATAACCAAAGCGAAGAAGCTTATCAGGAGGCACACAAAGAAATTCCGTTCACGAGGACAGAAAGGTCTGTTGCATTTGCCTATATGTACTCTTGTTTTCCCTATCAGTTCAATTAATTGGTATAGTGTATATTGTGTATGGGTGCTCAAATTAATCACATGGATATGTCTCATGGTAGCTGCGCTCAAAGTAGTCACATAAGGACCTGTCCTGGATATTTTTGTTGCACATATTACTTCATGGTGTTTTCTTTGTTCAATATTGTAAAATCTTCTGCATGCTGTATTCAGGTTCATCCTCCCAACAAAGGGACTCACTTCCAGCATCTCCAAGCGAATCCCCTCCATTTGAAGCGTTTGAAATTGATTCTTCAAGTGAATCTCCGCCATACGAGGATTTTCATGAGCAACTTGAATTCCAATCACTAAAAGGTGACTTTTGATGGCTTTTAGTGGATGGGGGATCCAATTGGGATTGATGTAGCTATTTGCTCACCTATCACAAATTTTGAAGATCTGGAATGCTGCTGCCAGTTAAGGTAGTACTGACACTGTGATATGGTATCAACATAAAGAATGCCTTGCTACAGTATGCTTTCATGTTAGGGCTTGCCTTTTTGGGGCTGAGTTTGGGTTCACAGTCGTATAGTTTTGTAGCGTATTTAGCTTGAATAGATATACGGGCTCTGAAAATCAAATACGAATTTCAGGAATCCCACAAATTTGTAAAAACATTTGTATATAGTTGGGGTACAGGTTAAAAAATAAATGAATACAAGCTCATCTTTTGAAGCCATAAAATTGATCCTTACTGGTTGGGTGGTCTTTGCCTTGCTGTGACATGACATGACATGACGTGGATTACTTTACATGAGATGACTTCCCGCTGTCCAACTAAGTATTATGGAATCCTACTTGCGGAAATGCAATATGCGTCCGCCTGCTAATATCAAACTATGTTGCCCAAAAATCTGATTGATAGAATTACTGTTCTGATGTGCAAAAAGGTAACTGTAATTATATATATTTATATAATAAAAAATCTCTTGGATGCCAATGTACGAGACCCAAGTATGTTTTCATATTTTTTTCCGTCACGTTTCACAGGTGCAAAATGTTTCTCTAAATTTTGTCAACCTTAGTTTTTTAGCTTTTTTGTTGCAGCGAAGGGAACAACACAAGGCAGTATTTATGGTCGAATACAGGTTCTTGCGTTGAAAGAGTTTCCTGCATTAAAATAGTCAACAACGTAGAATAAAATTTTTCAAATTGCTTGCAGTTAACAGAACATACATAATTTAGGCACCTGTTGAAATCACTTGCCTTTATCATCGTGTGCCCCACAAGAGGCAAAGTCATGCCCACCAGTCCTTTGCACATATCTGATAGCATGTATACATGTATTGTTCATTGCTCGAGGTCAATACTACTATAATTTTTTAAGCAAGAATATAAGAACGAGCCGAATCTGTTTTAAGAATGAATTTGCGCAGCTGAGTCCAATAAAAAAACTACTCAGTTCAAAAACCATTCTTAATAACATAATCTTGACTTCCAGGGGCGACAAAAGGCAAAGCAGATCATACAGAAACAAGTCAATATTTGAGAGCAAAAAAAGGTCGCCCACTACATGGGTGAATATATTTCACTATGGTAAAATAAGAGTACAACGCCCTTTAACCTTGCTGTTAAATCAAGACCCATATTATAAATCAGAACACCAAAAGCACATTTATTTCAGTCATACCTTTTTAAAAATGACACACTGATGCAAATTGCAATTATGATACAGCCTAATAAATTAATCACATATAGACTTGTGAAACCACTTGGGCAATATCTGCTCCTAATCATACATAAACAGTATCGCCTGTACTTTGGTGTTAGTTCACAGCAGCATCACAATCTTCTCCCACTGCGAAACAATTATACACGGGGATCCTATATCATGCCCGTTTCTACTTACAACTCATCTTGCTAATTACCCCTCGTTATAATGAGGTATCATTAACTTCCCTCCCACGCTGCATGATGACAAGATGCAGTATCCTGGAGGTGCCCATCTCCTATTCAACTCTACCAAACTAGCAGAGCGAAGCATCATCACCTTCTAATCAAAATTTCCAGGTATATCCAATTCCGTATCTGATGGATTAGCAAGCTCAACTAGTGCTTCCTGTAATTCCCATAAACTTATAAATAAGATACCATTTGAAATTGTCCTTGTCTAAAATTTCACAGAAATATCTGGCCTACATTCTGTTATGCTTATTTTGGGTAACATCGAAGCTAATTCTAACAATATAATACAAGAGTGCTTATCTGCAAGGAATTGCATGCAAGTGTCTTAGGGATGGCTATCAACACACGACTACAAAGAACATGATCATATTCCTAACAAAACTAGCCTCCTAAAATCCAATTTAGAAATTTGGAGCCAGCTAACTTTGGATATTATCATATAAAGAATCTTACCTTGAAGAGTTGCATAATAAAGGCATAAAGGAAAAGGGATTATTTACTATCTCAACAGATATTGAACATTTTCAGGAATGTGGTAAGACATGGACTAAATGGTGTAACATTATCTAATTATAGAAGTAGAAAAGATGCAGCAATTTTTATCCAGTTCATCATAATTGGTGCACAAGTACACACGCTAGTTTTTTTAATACATAAGGACGGAAGTGGAACTGTTATCTCCATTTCTTTGCTAAGTTAAAAAAGTATCACGGGCTTTTAAGGTAGAGGATAATGACAAAATCAAGATCCTAAACCAGGAAGATACCAAGGAACAGATCATTAAGGACATCTTTGAATAAAGCTTTTTTTTTTTATTGAGGAAAAACTATTCATAAAATTTGCCGTTTTGTGGTAAGGAACGGACTGGATGATCAAATCTTGGAACTTGGATAGTTAACTCTATTTTCCCCTATCGGCTATCCTTTATTTGGGTCCAGCTAATATTATTTATAAATTCTACACTTTATACAAGTTTCAGCAAGCATCGCATCAGAGATAGAACAGGGTGGATGAGTGGAACAGTCCAACCATAAAAAAGATGAAAAGGATCACTGAAATGCCTACCAATAGTAAAGTTACAGCAAACATATGGTACGCCATCAAAGCTTGTTCGTATAGATAATACCTGCTCATCATCTACTGAAGAGTGAACAACTCCTATTGGCAAAGTGCTTGTAAGATCTTCGGTAGCATCATGCAAAACCTGCATCACATAGAAAAGGCAAACTGCTAAAAGAATGGCATCACATTAAAGTAAAAATACAAATTTGTGTGCACAAAACAGAGACTAACTGCATGGCCTCAAGGGTTTTGAATTCCAGAACACTGGCAGTTTAAAAAGAAAGAAAAGAAAAGGATAATAAATATGCATGTCCTTCCAAGTCACACAGCAGCGGAAACAACTCCTAGCATAGTATTTTACAGCATCATGCCCACAGCAAGCAAAGAGCTGGCATCAATTGCTATGATCAATTACAGTCAAAAAATGCAAGTAATTTCACATAATTTCACTCCAAAGCAACCAATATGAAACATTGCTACAACAAGCCATTAGAATGCATAGAACTATAATGCAGTGCCTCAGCATGTTATAGCTGGAATACATATCATACTCAACTGGATTGACAGAAGGTTTGCTGGATCCTTCAGTTACAGCCTTAGAAGGATCTTCAGGGGTTCCCTGCACGTCCCATAGATCAACTTAGAAAAATGGTATATGCTTGTCCAGTTCAGTAAAAAGATAACTCCCAATTGGTCAAAAGAAAATCATAATAGGTAAGAAGAATGAATACATGCTCGTCCTGGTTGCCTGAGTATTCTCCCTCCACAATAGATGGCTTGACATCAATAGGGGTCTCCTGCACCCATTACCATGTTAAACCATTTGTAAAAATAACAAAGAACTACATATTTTCACTTCTACCAATACCAGAATAGAAACTCCATGAGCAATCCCAAGCTAAAGCCACGAAGCATGCAAAGGTGGAAAGTAAGAACAACCAAGTTATGTAAGAATTGAACAACAAGTGCGTGCATTGAGGGTTTCCAGATAAATAAAGCAAATGCAGTCAGATGAGAATTCAAATTTTACCAGCTGAAATCTTAATCTAGCAACAGATGAGAAATTTCAAAAATAACACAGGCATAAATTATTCCATTGGTTTCAAGAAATAGAATTATAAACATCCTTAAACCTAAAGGTTGCAGCTCACAAAAATTTGCAGCTCTTTCTCATGGTACATACAGGTTCAATTTGGTCTATGGACACATTTCTTCCTCCTTTGCTGAGATCCCTCAGTGTTCCCTGCAAACCAACAGACGATGGGGCAAATCACTAAATATAGAGGCCTTAAAAATTAGTGACATTTTTTAATTTATCTAAAAACTTTACACTCCCTTCTCCACATCCAAACAAGACAAAACAGAAGTGGAAATTATAAAAACCATTCCATGGATAAGGTCCATTTAGAAAACTAACAATGAACTAAATACATCAATATCAATTAACCACATGGATTATCACATTTTAGACTTACCGTCATTATTGACAATGCAAATTTAGTACTAAAAATACAAAGTAGAGCACTCATTGCTTATTGACTCCTATAGCTAGTTAAAACGGCAAAGTCAAATCAATTACAAAGCAAAACAAAGGTAATAGCTAGACAAATTAGTGAAACTATTGCAACTAATTAAGCAAACAACTAAATAGATGTTGGTAGTTTACATATTGTACAAAAACTACAAGAATAGTAGAATAAGAATTCAAATGAAGTGGGAAACATTAAATGAACTGTCCTGGGAACTTGTGCTTGCACAGAAGCCCGTGCCCCTAATAGGTCAAGACCAAATCAAATGTAGCACCTTCTACCAACAAACATTGATGATTGAGAACTTTAAGAGAGAGAAACTTTTTCCAGAACATGCATTCTACTATAAATTTTCAAAATCAAAAGACAACAATAGTAGATTTTCCTGAAAAATAATTATCATAGGATTTTGATTTTTATGGCACACAGTGATCTGTTGGTCATATGGTCACCTAAACAAGTAAGAAAATGCCAGTACCTAAAGTTACCTAAACACGAGAACTGTTAGAACACATACAAAGATATCAGCCCCCTGGCCACTATTTAAGCAACAGTGCACGCTAACTCCAACAGACAAACTATTTTAAGGCAAAGAACAAACCAACCTTATTCGCCCACATTAGACCACACGCATTACATAAAGTCCTTGGTCCAGCTGGCCCACGACGCATTGCAGGAGTATTATTTTCACTAACACCACAATGTTGGCATCTCCGGACACTGGAAAGCATTGCAGAAATGGAAGGTAATCGAGATGAAGTACCATATCCCAGAAACTTCAATGATTGAAGCCACGACAATAATTGTTTATGAAGATCTACACTACTAAGGCAACGTTATGCTAGCTACTCACACAGTTTCAGGACGAGGAGTGCCATCCTGTAGACAACTCTGAGCAGAGTCCCAACTTGAACCCCCTGAACTTTCTCTTAAAGATGCAAACTGCCCATTCTTGCGGTGCATCCTAAAAAGATAATAAAGAGAAACAACAGAGTAACACATCTCTTGCCAAGTTGAAAATCTTTGGAAATTTCCATCAGTAGCAATTTACACTCTCTTTTTTAATATTAGTGTTGAGAGGTAGGATGACGAAGCCACGTTCAATCTATAACAGCTGCCTACTGGAAAATTCTTTTCATGTTTGCACCATCATACAGTGAAAAAGAAGGGCACGGTATCAATTTTCTAATATCCTTTTCTATAATTGACCATAGCTACATATCAAAGTCCAAAAGGACTGCAGGAAAGAATAGAGAAATAAGAAAATGTTTGTGAAGAATCAATCCATCATGCTCAACAAAAAGCTAGCTAAATCATCACAATATTGACAAATACAATTCCATAATCATATCGAAAATACAGGGATCATAAACACTGCACCATATTAAGGGCATAGAACATAAGAAATAAAGATTAAAAACAGAATTTGAGCCACCAGATTAATTAACATAAAATAACAACAGTAATGAATCGAAAGAAGCAAAAAAAATTATCTAATTCCAAACATCTCAAGGCATGAGGAATCATCTTCTTTGCATTTAAAATTGACAGATCCGAACAACTTAGTTCATTAACATAATCAGGCAGAACCCACAGAAGATAAAGGTTTGATTGCAGCATACCTCTGAGCAACCTCTTTTCGCACTGTGTATCTTATTTTCTTGTCAAAACATCTCTCCTTCCGTTTCTCACGGAATCTAACAAGAGAGGCTATTCTTCGTGAGAGATTTGAGCGTTTTGGGGTGTCACCCATGTCCTGGAGAATATGATAGCACATGAACACAAGCAGAAAAGAACCAATTAATAGCATTTGAAATTTGAAGTGCTACATTACCCTGTTAATTTGATCATAGGGTACTTCAATAGCAGGCGCAGCCGTGGGTATGTCTCGTCCTCCCAGAAGCAAGAGCACTGCTTGCACCTGTTTTTACAGGTGAAAACCGGCATGCCTTTCAACAATCATAATCCAGACTAGTAAACCAAAACAATAATAATAGCAAATTGACAGCAATTCAATAGGAAAAAAGTACTGATCAACTACAGAAGTACAACTAATATGCCATCAAGCAAACAGCTGTGATGAATAGAATTGTTTCAAATTTATAAATGTGGAATACATCTGTTGCTTGTAAATTACAAGTTACAAGTACCAAGTGAAGTTCCAAAACATCACTGAAGTTACACATGTTACTTGCAAATGTATTGCCTAAAAAGAAACAGCAAAGAAAAGTAATAAGAGAATTGACAGACACCAGTTAGGAACTTAGAACTAATTCAGCCAAATCCCTTGGTACTAAATCAGCCACACGTAAGTAGAAACAGACAGACAATTGCTGAAAAGAAAAGAAAATGAATATGCCAAAACCAACGAATTCAACATAAAACTAGAAAGACACATCTTATCAAAAAGCAGCAATATTCGCTTCACTTTGCTAATCCTTGACATGTCCAGACCA
The DNA here is from genome assembly GCA_037975025.1 of Excoecaria agallocha. Classification (NCBI taxonomy): domain Eukaryota; kingdom Viridiplantae; phylum Streptophyta; class Magnoliopsida; order Malpighiales; family Euphorbiaceae; genus Excoecaria; species Excoecaria agallocha. The sequence goes on from CM075820.1 coordinate 18,691,005, forward strand.
ACTCATAACCCTCGATAACACAAAACACCTCAAAATGTATCAACTTCAAGGCAGTAATAAGTTCATGTATATTAAAAAAAAAAAAAAAGCGCGGAGACAAGTAATATAAAAGTGAACTGGAATTTACTGTTTGCTCAGTTAGGCTTCATTTCTCGCGAGAATCCAAAAAAGTAAAAGTGAAAAGGACACACACGCAAGTGCATACGAAAGTCACAAAAATGAAAATAAAGAAGCCGGAAAAACAGAAAATCTAAGGGTGCGTTTAGGGACGATTTTGTTTTTGGTTTTTGATTTTTTTCTTAAAAATAAAACAAAAACATGTTCGACAAATTTATTTCCGTTTTCATTTTTACAAAAATTTAAGAAGTGATTTTGGCAATAAAAACAAAAATTAAAAATCTTTACAATATAATTTTTATAGTTTTATTTTTATCAATAATTTAATTACTTCATCCTTATTATCATCATCGCTACCACCACCACTATTACTCTCGCCGCCGCCGCCGCCACCGCTGCTACCACCACCACACCTTCACCGCTGCCACCACATCACAACGTCGTCACCGCTACCACACCGCCACCACATTGCCACCACCGCCACTACTGCCACCGCCATCGCCACCGCTACCACCACCATTGCTACTACTATCTTTGCCATCACCATTGCCACCACTGTTGCTATCATCTTTGCCATCACCATTGCCACCATACTACTACTGTTGCCACCACACTACTACTGTCACCACCACTATCACCACCACTGCCGCTACCATCTTTGCCATCACCATCGCCACCACACTACTGTTGTCACCACCACCACTACACCATCACTGTCGTTACCACCACTGCCGTCACCACCACTGCCGCTGCCATCTTTGCCACCACCACCACCACCACCATCGTTACCGCCACCACCACCACTGCTATTATTATCGCCATTATTGCTACTAATGTCACTGCACTGTCATCTCTACTACTGTCATTGCCACCAACACTAGACTATCGTTGTTGCTACCACCACCATATTGCTACTGTTGTTGCCACTGTCGCCTCTACCGTCACTACCACCTTATTATGACTTTTTTAATGTAATATATTTTAAATTTTAAATTTTATTAAATATTTATTATTTAATATTAATAATTAAATTATATATATATATAATATGTATTAATGGATATTAAAATATTTTTTAAAAAATAAATAAAAAAATAATTTTAAAATAATTTTTAAAAAATAAATAACAAAAACTAAAAATAATTTATAGATTTTAAAAAATAAAAAACAAAAAATATTACCAAACACACCCTAAGCAATTAAGTAGAGAGAATTAAACAGAGACCTTTTCAGGCGTAACAGCAGGGAAAACATAAACCTCTCCTTCAAAAGAGAGAGTAAGTTCACTAGTCCTGGACCCCATAACCACACCAGCTCCACCTCCAACTCCAACATGACGCTCCGCAACGTTCACACCTGAATTCACGTTCTCCTCCTCCACGTCATCCATGGCATCACCGTCCTCGTACTCGCCGCCGTCGTCATCGTCTTCGATCTGTATCGGAGTTCGCGTGTGTTCCTCATAAGGGCGAGCCTGCAGTGGCTGTGGATTGGCCGCCGCCATGCTATTAATGCTTAACCTTACCAACCACCAGGCACAGAGAAGCAAAAACCCTAAGCTAAACTTGATGCTACCTGTTTCATTGAATATGGTTTCGCTACAAATATTTTATTGAAGTTAAGCAAACCCTAGCATGAATTTCGGAATTGGAATTACATAAATTTAAGGCGTCGAGAAGCTTCGAAAATGGAAGAGAAAGGAAACAGAGAAGAAAAGAGAAAGCAACCTAAAATAGCTAAAGATGTGCAGGCTCTGCACTCGTGTTTCCTTGAAGACTCTCTATTTAGAAATAAATTCTCTTTTATTCCGAAAGAAAATGGTTATTTATTTTTTTCCGATTAGCAGGGAATGTGGTGCCTGGAAGAGATTTCTATATATATACGCAAAAGAAAAATATAGGTGGTGATTGAGTGTTTCGCAGAACAATCGAGGTGGGTGATCCTTCGTTGATATGGGATAGCATGATCGTGATGGGTGGTGAGGTCCACGTGTGCGATGAATCACATGGACTTTGTGGAGTATGGGAGGGTGTTTTTTCTTTTCTTAATTATTTAACAGGCTAAGCTGAAATTTTGCCTCGGTACTTTTTAAAAGAAAGTAATTTTGCACTTCAACTATTTTTTGAGCCATATATATTCCTAAATTTATTTTTCTGATGAGATTGTATTCTTATAATGGACGAAAATTCAACGTTGCAAACAGTACAAACAGCGACCAACACATGGCAGCAATTTTAATGACATGACAAAATCACAAAAAAAAAAAAAATCTCTCCTCTCCTCTCTCTTCTTCTTCCTCTTTTTTCCTCCTTTTTCTTTCATCTTTTTTTTATGACTAGATAGTTATTTACCGTTAGATCGAACTGATTTTTGTGAGTATGATCAAAATTACTTGTTCTTAAATTAAAACGGTAAAAATTAATTTTTAAGGTCTGTAAATTTGATTTTTGCTGCAAAAAAATGGATTATTTTTTGGATTTTTCATGTAAATGACTAGTTTCATTTTCTTTGACGATCGGATACTTATTTGTCATTAAATCGGATTGATTTTTTATGAGTATAGTCGGAACTCCTTGTTCTTCAACTTGAACGGTGGAGATTGTATTTTTTGATAATTATAACCTTATCCGATTTATTTTGGAAAGAAGTTGCAATTAAGGTTCCATATTTTCTTTCTCTCTAATTTTTGAAAATCAATAATAGATAATTGAGGGGTAAAGTTTATGGAATTGCTATTAATTTTTGTTTTCAATTGTTAATTTTTCTGGAATTTTATGTTTGAATGTTTGGAAATTGTTGATTTTTGAAGAAGAAGAAAAAGAAAAATGGAAGCAAGAAGAAGAGGAAAAAAATGGAATTTTTTTAAAAAAATTTACAAATTTTCTTGAGAAACAAACATACTGGCTAGGCAAGAAAAAACATGTGACAGATGAGGTGTCGTATTCTCATTGATTGCTATTTGTGCTGTTTATCACATCGGATTTCTGTTCATTATAAAGGTAAAATCACATTAAAAAAATAACTTTAGGGATATAGATGGTTCAAAAAAAACTTGAGGTGCAAAATTACTCTTTTTTAAAAAGTACATGGCAAAATTTCACCTTAATCCTTATTTAACCGAGGGATGATGTGTGGGGCCCACTGAGCCTTGGATGATGATCCAACGGTTGGTAGTAATGCCTGAAAAGCATGCGGTCTACATCATCATTTGTTCATACTTCGTAGTATTATGGAAAAGGCTAATCAGTTACTAAAATTTGATAAAAAAATATAATTTAAATTATAAAATTCATTGATATAATATTATTTTTAATATTTTAAAATTATAATGATTTAACTTTTAAAATAATGGCTAGCACTCAAAAATTTAATTCGTATTATTTAAAAATTATATTAATTTTTTAAAAGTTAAAGTATTTTGATTTTTAAATTTAAAAAATAATATTAAATTAAATAAAATTTTAATAACTATAAGCAAATTGTACCATCAGCCTAATAATTACAACAATTTTTTACTTGTTCGAGCCCATATTTGGAGAAAGGATCGTTTCTTCCACTAGCCAATACAATATTATAGGGACAGTGAAAAAAGTTTTTTAACTGTTGCAACGTATGAGAGTAGATGATGATAGCATCTTACGGTTATCTATAAACTGGATCTTTTCCTTAAGACTGTTTGATTGTCAAAAAGCGAGAAAATGGTATATTAATAATTTCTATTTAATAAGTTGTAATGATAAGGTAGGGATAGTAATTTATTAGGAATAAGGAGGGACTTTTTAAATTTGGTATCCTTTTAAAATATATTTGAAAAAATAAAATTATTTTTTGAGTATTTAGAGAAATGGGATTGGTTATCCCATCTCCGCAATAAAGTATTGCGAAAATGAAACGATGAGGGGCCATCAAGAAAAATGCAGCTGAAGGTGGTGGGGTCCATTTCCATTCCCGCAACAGCTGCCAACGGGAATGGAGCACAGTGACAAAAGAAAATTATTTCTCTGCTTTCAGAAATTATTATTTTTGTTTTATTATTATTATTATTATTATTATTATTATTTTTTGAGCTAGCATTGGTTTAGTTATATGGACGAGTCAATGGCAGCAGATGTAAATTTGTTGACCTTTTTCTTTTGCTTTACTTTTTATCTTTGACTTTATCTCGAATTCCATACTAAACTCCATTTGAAGTTAATTAAAATTTCTAGAACTCTTAGATAACAAAAATAAAAGCTCCAAAAATTTGCATATATATTAGTATATTTTTTCAATCCAAATCTCATTGGCAATTCGTAGGCACTTAAAATTTTATAAAACTTACTGACGGTTGTTGATTCGAGTGTTAAAAAATTTGAATTATTATTTGGTGCATTAAGCGTATTTTATTGGAAAAAAAATCTTGTGCACAAAATGTACTCTATTAATAGAAAACCACTTTCAATTATAAGTATAATAATGTATGACTTTAAATTGATTAGTTTTATAAATTTTAAAAAATCAATTGTGAATACAATAAAATTTGAATTTATGAATTCAGGTTTTTGGTAGGTTTTATACAAGTTTAGGGAATTTATAATTTAGTTATCGGTTTGTTTGGTTGGATAAACGACTGGACTTCGAATACAAATATATTTACACTCGGCTTATTTTTGTTTGATTAATAATTGAAAATTAAAAAAATAAAATTTTTAACATGGCGACATTTTTACACAATAAAAAATTTCAATATATTAATTGGTTCGTTTAATAAATTAAGAGAATTTTGATTAAGATTAATTATATGTATATACTTTTTTGTCAAATTTCAGTTTTTATCTATTTTAGTTTGGTGATGTAAAATTAAACTGTGCTAAAAATGAGAATGAGGCAAAATTCCTATTTTTTAAACAATAATTCTAGAAAGTAAATTGATATAAAAATAACTTATTTAATAAAAGATTCCATAAATAAACAATTATATATTTTTTAACTAATTTTAAAATAATTCGATGCAATTTACAACTGAGTACATGAAATTTATCACTTAAAAATATGACCAGAATGAATAATTTGTTTCTATTCGAGCTAACATCAGGATGACTAAATTAAAACTCTAAAACCTATTAAAACTAAACTTATTATTATTATTATTATTATTATTATTATTATTTTGCATTTTATCCGTATAATCTGTGTATAGAAATAAGGTATGATTTTGCTCTTAAACTATTTAAAATAGAGTAGTTTTGTCTTTAAAATTTTTTTATTGGTTTTTGTACTTTAATTATTTAAAATAGAGTAATTTTATCTTTATTTCATACAATAAATCGATTGCATAATTCTATGAAAAAATATTTGTTTTTGATAAATTTAAAAATAAAACTATTTATTGTGGAAAGTATAAGCACAAAATTTCCTTAGTTCAGATACGTTAAAAGCAAAAAATTGATGGAAAAAAAATCATTTCTTGAATAGTTGAGAGGTAAAATACAGTTCATTCCTTGATTTATTTATATTTATGAAAGTAAATTATTATTATTTAGAATTATATAATTTATATTATAAATTAGTAGTATGTTGAGAAATTTGGTACGGTTATATTCCAACGAGCAAAATTAATTTTCCCACCTAAAATAACAACAAAAATAAATCTGTGAGAAACCAGAAAAACTATATCAAATCAAACTTATTAAGTTTGGTGTCCTTTTAAACTTGATTCGCTAGTCAGTTAATCGAAGATTAAATGTTAAATTAACAAGCCACTTGATCCTTGAAAACCTTCTCATTAAATTCAATACATGATTACGGATCTGTATATTTGGTTTTGACTGTGAACACATTAAATTTATAACAATCGACCTCGACTTTGAAGCAGCTAAGCAAAATCATATTCATTTCAGGTTCACGTGTGGAGTATGCCAAATGCCATCAAATCATATCTAAAAACTAATGCTCAAAATTCGCCAAGAAAAAAAAAAAAGAAACCATAAAATTACCAAAAATCATGCTCATCAATGCAAATTATTTCTATCACGTGTTTCGAATAGTTTGATGAGTGCCCGAAAATCTGAAATAATTTTCTTTTGTCACCGTGTTACATTCCCGTTGGCAGCTGTTGCGGGAATGGAAATGGGTCCCACCACCTTCAGCTGCATTTCTGTTGATGGTTTCATCGTTTCATTTCCGCAATACTTTATTGCGAAAATGGAATAATCAATTTTATTTTTTCAAATATTCAAAAAACAGCTCTATTTCTCCAAATATATTTTAAAAGGATATAAAATTTAAAAAAATCCCGAATAAGGATGGATAAGGTAACTTTATTTTTCCTTTTTGATTCTTTTTTTTTTAATGGATAAGACAACTGTTAGTTGCTAATCTTTTGAATAATTTACATTTTATAGGTTATCTAGGATCCTAATTGAGGTGCAATTGTCTTATTAAACTTTTATTCATCCACACCAAATTCTTAAATAATTAATTAAATACACATTAATTTTTTTTACCTCTAATACCAACAATTTGTTAGACAACTTTAACGACTCGACATGCCGAATTATTTATTATTTTTTTGTTTATAAATGGAATATAATTAATAATAATTTATATAAATTTTTTCATCATTGAATCTTAGATATAGAATGCAAATCAATAATTACCATATTAGATAACATTAGAAAAATATTTAAATAATTCAACGTATCGTATCATTAAAAATATCTAATAGATCTTTAATATTAAAATTAAAAATGGACTTAATGTGTAATTAAACAATTGTTTAAGAATTCGACGTGAATGAATAAAAATTTAAAAATTAAATAGCTAAAAAAGAAAATAGTTCAATAATCTTTTGATATGTTTTGTGAAAAATTAATTATCAATAAATACTTCTCCGTCTTTAAAAAGAGAAAAGGAATTCCAAAAAGAGATATTATTATGAAATTGCTGCCAGATGGAGTGATGTCATCAATCTGTCGAAGGTGAGAACCGGATTAATGTGAGTGAAACAACGTGTGAGACTAGCGGTTTTAGGCTCGAAATTGCTATAAAACCGCTGGTTCCACAATCGATTTCAGTCATATTAATCCCCCCTTGCATGATTCAAATTTTTTTACATTTCTTCTATATAAATGTTGCTCAGATCCAATCGTTCACTTTATATATGAAAAAGTAGAAACTGTTACACTCCATTATTGTTACAGTTATTTGTTTAGTTACAATTGTTTACTGTATGATTTTAGAAAATTATATAATTTAAGTAAACAATATATTTATCTCAGAGCAAAATTAATTTCGAGAGTATTATCGTACAAGGTTAGTAATTTTTTATTAAATTTTTGTTTATAATTTTATGTTAAATGTATAATGATTTTGAATTTATTTATTAAAATCCAGAAGTTAATCAAAATGCACAACCAACAAGCTCGAAAAATTGCAAGTGTATAGCTAACAAAAAAAGATATTTTATTAATTTTAACGTATTAATTTTTTTTGCCGTAATCTGAAATTTAGTCTTTTTATTAGAAAAATAAAATGATCAAGTGTTGTTATTATTATTAGTATTATACATAAATAGTGTAATTGCATTACAATATTTAAACAATATAAAAATTATAAATGTTACTAAAATTGTTACGAAATGGATCGATATAGTCATAAATAATTATAAATGAATGTAACAGTTAACATAAAATTTTAATTTATTAATAAATTTAAGTAGTAGATAATTATTATTTGTATTTTATTATTTTTTATTAATATTAATGTTGTTGTTCTTGTAGTCAATAGTAATAATAATAGTACTAATAATATTTATATTAATAATAATAATATTATTGTTACTATTATAGTTGTTGGTGGTGGTGTTGTTATTGTTATTGTTAGTATTATTATTATTGTTGTTGTTGTCGTCGTCGTTGTTTATATTATTATTATTAATTTTTTTATTATTGTTATTTTTGTTATTATTAAATTTATTATTATAGTTCCCAATAATATTACTATTGTTATTATTGTTGTAATTATTGTAGTTATTTTAATAATTATTATTATTTATTATAATAATAAATTGTTGTTGTTGTTGTTATTATTATTATTATTATTATTATTATTATTATTATTATTATATAATAAAAGAAATTTAAAAATGTTATTTAAAAAATTTAATTTATATAATTTATTTAATGAAATATTTTAATATTTTTTCACATATAGGTAATTGAAATATATCTACATATACTGATTTTTATTTGCACACCGGAGAAGAAATAAGTGTAGGAGCGTCGGATTTTCAGTATAATGTATCTGGTCCAAATACTGTTACAAGAAGAATGAGAGTTAAAAGTAAACCGACTCTTCCTGAATTGGTCCATAAAATTTACGTGAAATTGAATTTAGGTATGAACGATGTGATTTCAAGAATAATTTACAAAAGTCCAATGTACAATCACAGATCATTATATTGGACGTAAGTGGATTTGGCGGATGACAAAGACAGATGTAATTTATAATAATTTGGTGAGATATGACGATTACAACTTGGTGGAATTGATTATTGAAGTTGGAGAGGGGGATGCAGGAGCTAGTCGACCCACTTATGGACAGGGATGTCAATATAGAAGTGAGGCACTGCAATGAGAAAATATTGAGGCTGATCATCAGTAAATGTTTAATGAAATCGGTTCTAGTCAGCCTACGCAATCCTTTAGTCATCAAGATATTGAAATGTTCTCTCAATATAATTTTTTCGGAAATACATTACAAAATTTAGACGAACGTGCCCAACCACAATCTTATAACCACCAAAGAAAGGATGTTTCTAGTCAGCCAAGACAGTATGTAACTCAACGTGATGGTGAATTAATTGGAACACAGGCTAGTGTCAGTTCAGGACAAGCTCAATTATGCCGATCAGTTAGCCAGCTGTCTAATGCAAGGGTGAGTCAACCTAGGCGATCAATTAGTCGAAGGGTTGGTGATTTTTTTAGTAAATCACTTTTTGGAAACAGATCGGGAAGTCGTTCTAGTGAGAGTAATGTTGGTAGGGGAATAGTTGCACAGCTAAGTCATGTTATAGAATCCGATAGTCAGCAAAGTTCGATATCCCATGTTCCAAGTGCCAGTCGACGGCATTCTGTTTCACATGTACCTGATGATAGTCAACGACGATCTATTTCTCATGTTCCAGTTGATAGTCAATGCCATTCTGTTTTCCATATTTCTGCTATCAATCAACAGCCTTCTGTGGAACAGGTTTCAGATATAGTGTCTAGTCAACATGTGCAATCGTTTAATAGAAGAGATGTAGATTACTTTGTGATAGCATTTTTGGCAACACTAAAAATATGGATGCAAGCGAAGAAACTGGCCATAATGCCAATACTGCAGATTATGGAAATGAATTGTCAATGGCTTTGGGCGAGGATGATGATCTTGAAGATATTATAATGTACAATGATTATATATCGTCTAATGATGATGTAGAGGCAGAAATAGTTAACATGATTGGAGATAGTGATGGAGAGGATTTTGATCACATTGAATATGTCAGTCCACTAGCATCGATGTATTCAATAGAGGATACAGGCGAGGCAAACTTTTTCTTTCCATCGGAGCATTACTCAGAAATAAATTTTGATGCAGTACAAGTTAATATTTTCGAAGATGTTCACTTTACTACTTGGGATGGTGTGTCTGAGTTATCAACGGGCTTGGTGTTTCACAGTAAGGATGAAGTAAAGTTTTGGATGAAAAAGTATTCAATAATGAGGAATGTCGATTTTAGAGTTGTTGAATCTAAGCCAAATTATTAGGTTGTGCGGTGCGCAATGGATGAGGATGGATGCAGATGAAGATTAAGAGCAAGCAGAGAAGGAAGTAGTCCTTTTTGGACTGTGACAAGATTCAAGGGACCATATTCATACCTTGCTGCTAATGTATCAATGGATCATCGACAACTGGGCTCTCAAATTATTCGCAATTGCATTATGGGCATGGTAAATAAGCAACCAACCATACCTCTTAATGTTATTATTGAGGCTGTCAAGCAATAATTTAATTTTTCAGTGTCATACCATAAGGCTTGGTATGCGAAGATGAGAGCAATAGAGTATATATTTGGTGATTATGTTCAGTCATATCAAGCACATCATACTGATGCTGATCGTCTGAAGATAAACTGATGTTTAAATCAATATTTAATCTTAATGGCCCTGCTTCAAAGTCATTACATCTCGATGGCCCTACAACAGTGTCAAATAATTGTTGTTGACTGACCGAAGATAAACTAAAAAAACTGGAAGGGTCTTCAAGAACATATGGCCACTGCATCATTTCTGGACCTGTAGGTGGAATAGGCAGATTCTGAACAGTGGATCATCTTTCAAACATTCCTCTCCTATTGCGTATAGATTGACGAGGATCCTGAAAAGGATGGGTCATCGAGGGTATGTGTGTAGTCTCAGGAATGGGCTGTCTGGGATAGTCAGTGGTCCATCTGTCAATAGCACCAACAGCTCCTAATATACTCTCAGATGCCAAACGGATAACAGCTTTTGCATTGGACAATGAACCAATGTTGTAGTGCCTGATTTGTTCGGCATAATCAGCCTACATGCAACTAAATAAATTCATTAAAAATGGATCATAAATATATAAATAATTATGTTCAACCATACCGATGCACCGATGGAGGCTCCAATCTGGGTTAACCACCATCTTGTATGTCTTGCAAACCATTGCATATACTGCGACCTCTGATGTAAAGGTGCAGTAAGAGGAGGACCCATAACAACACGATTATACCGATTATTCAACTCATGAATAAAACATGAGAATTTTCCTTCCCAATTATGATCAGTGTGCCCTCTTAAATCCATCGAATGTACTTCATCATCGTACTGTTGGGGGTCTGGGATCGATTGGTCCATTCCAAATTGCCTTAGACATTGACCGGGGTGATGCCACCCGATAATATTAAAATATACTAGTGGCACAACAGATGTCCAAAGCGCATTTTCGTTAGTATAATACTGTGGTAATAAGTGCATCACATGTCTGTATGGCTCCCAAACCATCTGCATATGAAAAAATAAAATTCATTATTTTATAATTAAATTTCCTCGCTCTATAATTAATTATGAAAATATAATCATAAAGACAAATTATAATTAAACCTACTTGGTCATCACGTTGCAAGTCCAACTTGAGACGGTACTCAAAAACATTTTTGCTGTTACATTTGCTTAAATCCAATTGGGATCGCCACCTGATATACATCAATAATGTGTTGTCAGTCAGCAAATTACATAAACACACACACACAATGGGTAAATTTTTCCTGTATCCATAAGGCATGGACTGATCGAGAACAGGCTGATGGACAAATTGAGGCCGAATATGAGGCAGTCTTTCCTAGGCCCACATTTGTAACAATTGCAGGTAACCGTCAAGTGAATTAAATTTATGTCGGGTTGCACGATATAACTCTCTATACAACTATGCGAAGACAGCTGATCTCCAACTATACTTACCTACAACCTATAAATCCTCTAACAGTGGCAACCACATCAAATATATGTAATTATTTGATTATCCTGGACATAATAGGTCATCAATACACCTAAGAATCCATGTCCGTGCACAACATTGTATCTAGTATTCATTTGCGTCGGGCGACAACATATTAAAATTTCTCTCCAACCATGCCATTTTTACACTATTTCCCCTGAATTAATTTTTTGGAGGAACCTGACCTAAAAGACGGCCACATTCATAGGGTCAATTGCGGTATAGATGTCCCATCACAGAACGTCCATTAATGGGCAAACCGGTCAGTACAACAATATCTTATAGTGATATTGTCGTTTTGCCAATTGCTAGGTGAAAAGTGTGCGTCTTTGGTCGTTACCTCTCAACTAATGCAGTTATTAAATTATTATTCACATTCATCACACCTATTTGTGACAACCCATAAAATCCTGCCAGTCTTAAGTACGAAATTATTCTTTCATCAATATTTCTATAATGATTACTCACACTGGTTCTGCGTGTTACCAATACATTATGCTCAGCCTACAATTTTTTAAATCAACAATGAGTATTTTTTACATGCACTATTTAAAAATATTTAAATAAAGTATGAGTATTATAAATATAATTACCTGACCGTTCCAAATAGCATCCTCTTGATGTCTACCTCTAAGCGTTAGTACATCACTCATGATCGGTCCGAGATTAACGTAGCCTTGGTTTCTAAATTGATCTATCGTTTATTACCCTATATGTCATTTCAATAATAAATATTATCTGTACCTTGTAAATATTCTTGTCATAAATAATTGTTTCTATGTCTATATCAATATTATTGTGTATAATAATGTATGTCATAATTTAATGTTTCAAAAATTGACTATTATTATAACAATCACAACACCATACATATTTAACTAATTTCATAAATTTCATTTTTTTTCATACATACATAAAAAAATATTTCATATTTTAATTTCAAAATATAAATTTCATGCAAATCTGACCTTTTATCTCCCCGCGTCGCAAAATTAATTATCAAAATCAAACTACAAATTAAATACAACAGCAGTTAACTATTACATTAATTTTTTAATTTTTAACCATAAATCCATACTAATTTACCATGACTAATACAATAAATATCACAACTTGTAATACAATATAAACAATTGTTATTTTATATTTTTATTTTCATATAAATAAAATATAATTTTTTGATTTAAACTATTGTTATAACATATTTAAATTTTCGTAAGATAGAATTTACTTGCCTTTCTTAGCAGATCACTCAATTAGCTCACATATATCACCTGTCAAAAATAAATTTAATAATATTATTAATAATTTTAAATTTATTAACACCACTAATTATTACAATTATTTTATTCGTTTTTAATTTTTATCTCAAATATAAACCTAACAATACAATTTAATTAAACTACAGCATTAAAAAAATGAGATTATTTTTTACACATTTACAAAATAATAACAAAAAATTAACTCTAATAACTTAAACTCTAAAATAATATTAAAATTATATTAAACAAACAATTAAAATCATATTAAATTAATAACAAAAAAATGACTAAAACCATATTAAATTAACTAACTAAAATCATATACAAATAATTTACTAAATTCATATTAATTTACTAACCTAGCAAATTCCCAAAATCATATTAAAATAATAACTAAACAAATCACCAAATAAAATTTTCGTCTCTAATCATTATTATGTTTTTATTAGTGTATTTAACTCTATTATTACAAAATAAATAAAATCAAAATTTTTCTAATCACCTCCCTAATTTGAATTAATTAATTATTTATTTATAAATAATTAACACTTATAAATACCTATAATATTAAATTAAACCTAACTAACAAATAACATAAATTATTTCTAACGATACATAAACAAAATAAAAGAAAATAGAACAAAAAAAGAAGAAACAACAAAGAAAAAATCTTACCAGGATTTCCAGCAACAAAGACTACCAAGAGAAAGAGAAAGGAAGAGCTCAAGTAAATATTCAAAACCTAAAACCGTCACAGTCATCAGCGGTTTCATAAAGTGCAGTAATCCTCCCTCGATTCACGTAACGATGTAGAATTTTTGAAAAGTATTTACTGACTGATCTTTTTATTTTGACCGGAGAGAGAGGGTTTCCGAATTTTTTAGGGCAAATGCCCTATATTAATAGGGCTTGAACATTTACTTGAGCTCCTCCTTCCTCTTTCTCGGCTAACACTCTTTCTCTTTTGCGGTAGCTGATAATTTCGTTTTATGTGGCAGTTATTTTGTAATTCACATCATTTTTATAATTTTTTTCTGATACACATCAATTTTATAAATATTTATTTAAAACATATTATTTAAAAAATTATGCCTAGGAAACGTACGTCGTGATTGGATTTATGGCAAGTCAGAAACGCATTTTGTTCCAACCAGCATGCAGCAACTATAATGCAAAAACAACCAATTAAGGTCGTTGAATAGCTATTCGTTTCAGAGATCACAGCCAATTGACACAACCACGGGCCCAAATCTTTATAGAAAATGCACAAGATAATACCCATTATTGGAAATAGTGGATTTAGATTTTTTTCACCAGTAATTTAAATATTTAACAATTCAGAGAGATCCGTTGCCTGCAAGAGGGAAAAAACAAAAAATTATCGTTGTAAGAGTGCTTGCTGTGTAGACTATAAAACAAACTTAATCCGAAGTAAGTCCATATTTCTAGTAGCATATATATGTGTGAGAAAACGCACAGAAAATTAAAATTCTATATTTAATTTATTAAAAACTAAGATTACACTCCTATTTATACAAAGAAAAACAATCAAATTAATAATTATAGTTCCCTAATTAGCTCCCTAATTTACTCCAATCACTTTATAGCTATATTCTAACACTCCCCCTCAAGCTGGAGCATAAATTTTAATTATATTTCAGTTTATTACAAATTTATTTCTTGATATAAACTTCAAAATATAAATCCGAACTTCAAAACAAAATGGAAAACAAATGCGAAACCTCTCCAAACGAAGTCTACTAATGACCCATGCCGTAAGCTCTAACCCAAAACGGAGATCAAGTATAACTGTAACGACCCGCCGTACCCCATGCCGATATTGTCCGCTTTGGAAGTGCCCGGTAGCTTGGGCCGGGTTTTGCCCACCCCCTCACGGTTTTGTTTCTCTCTTTCTGGAAAACGCGTCAACACGGTAGCAGACGGTCGTACATATAAAGCCCAGTCACTTTCCCAAGCTAACCGATGTGGGATATTACAATCCACCCCCCTTGGGGCCCAGCGTCCACGCGGGATCACTGACACACTCGGAGCCCGAAGTGCCCGGTAGCTTGGGCCGGGTTTTGCCCACCCCCTCACGGTTTTGTTTCTCTCTTTCTGGAAAACGCGTCAACACGGTAGCAGACGGTCGTACATATAAAGCCCAGTCACTTTCCCAAGCTAACCGATGTGGGATATTACAATCCACCCCCCTTGGGGCCCAGCGTCCACGCGGGATCACTGACACACTCGAAGCCCGGGTCGGCTCTGATACCAAATTGTAACGACCCGCCGTACCCCATGCCGATATTGTCCGCTTTGGAAGTGCCCGGTAGCTTGGGCCGGGTTTTGCCCACCCCCTCACGGTTTTGTTTCTCTCTTTCTGGAAAACGCGTCAACACGGTAGCAGACGGTCGTACATATAAAGCCCAGTCACTTTCCCAAGCTAACCGATGTGGGATATTACAATAACTTTCTCCAAACGAAGCCTAAACAAATAACCCATGAATAGGCTTCAACACGAAATGAAGATCAAGCGCAACTCTCTCCAAATGAAGCCTACACATATCCTGTCATGTAGACTTCAATTCAAAATGGAGAATAAATATAACACACTTTCAAAACAGAAGTAGAAATCACAAAATAGGAACACTAAGAACCAGCTACCAACTGTTAGAAGCAACAGAGACAGGGGACAAAACTGACACTACACTCATGTCGGAAACAACAAATCGACGCCGGAAAAAAAGATCGGAGGACCGGAGGATAGGGCACACGCTCCCATGTGCCGACGAGTGAGAAACCGAAGAAATTTTCAATTGGCGCGTGAAGGCCACTCGCCGGCCTGATGGTTGCCGGATTTTGTGGAGAGGCTGGACTGACGCCTGTGCACCTTCTGATGTGGGCGGTGAAGCAAACCGATCACCAAATCCGGTGACCCAAGACTGGACAAAATCTTCAACCAAAAATAAAAAAAAATCCAGGAAACCCGGAAGCCCCTAGAAAACCCATAAGAGAGCCCAAGGCTCTGATACCATGTGAGAAAATACACAAGAAATTGAAATTCTATATTCAATTTATTAAAAACTAAGATTATACTTCTATTTATACAAAAAAAAGCAACCAAATTAATAATTATAGTTCCCTAATTTGCTCCCTAATTTATTTCAATCACTTTACGGCTATATTCTAACAATATGCGAATTGTTAAACCTAATAAACATTTAAATATAGAAATCCAAACATAAACTTATTATTTTCTAGTACTTGAACATTTGTATGCTAATAAGAAACATAACGTAAATTTTTAGCCTATTAGTACATGGCTTAATGTGCAAAAATACATATAATATTTACAAAAATAACAATTTTACTCTTAATATTTAATTATGTACAATATTATTTTTAAAGTTATTAAAATAGTACAATTTTATCTATAAAGTAATAAAATTATCAGTTTAACTTAATTCTATTTTTTGAACACTAACGTATGCACATTACACCATTTTGACAAAATAATATCAAATTAACCGTCCAATTTACTTTAGAAACAAAATTACATCATTTGAATATGTAACTAAATATTCAAGACAAAATCATTCTTTTTGATAAATATTAAAGACAAAATAAATATTTGACCTTAGTATACAGAATTCAGATGGAAAAAAGAATCGAAGAATGCCTTTAAAATATAGCATAACTTCAAGTATATGCATCTATGGCTAAAAAAGAAACGCGTGTAATTAAAAAAGTACGTACGATATTTGATAAATCGGGACAACTACAGGCAACAAAACAGTCTATAAAATCAGCTGCACAAAAAGAAATTGAAAGTGACCTAAAAGCTCGGATGAATTTGAAACCAATTATTTAGATACTCAAACCTCCTTTTGGTGGAGCATGAAAACTACTGCAAATCCCATATTTGATATTTTCCTCAACTTTTGAATTGTAAAGTATAAAAAGGGAATATTTGATATTGTGATGGAAGATTTAGCATCATAAGGCATTTGGCATATAAAATTACCAAAAGATAAATCAGCGAAGTTTTATGCAATACATCCTGCATAAAATCCTCAAGGGGTACTCTCATTCTCATGTATAGTTCTAATGGATGAGAGAACCTCGCGTGTTGATGATGACACTATAAAATCTGTACATTACAGAGAACAACCTGAAACGATTTACTAGAAAATCTTCAACTCGAATAGGTGCCAGCTGCCCATCTTCTGTAACCACTCTCCCAAGTTACACCCTGGAAACCGATCACCCAATACTCTAATACTAAGTTTGAATCATCATCGTTTTAATAGGTAACAAGATTGTTAT
Organism: Excoecaria agallocha; assembly: GCA_037975025.1. Lineage (NCBI taxonomy): Eukaryota > Viridiplantae > Streptophyta > Magnoliopsida > Malpighiales > Euphorbiaceae > Excoecaria > Excoecaria agallocha. The sequence continues at coordinate 18,708,257 of CM075820.1, forward strand.
GTGTATGCATGGCATTTCCAGAGTCCGAGTCGTTTGCTTCAGCTTCACCCTAACCCAGAGAGCAAATAGAAAAAGAAGATGACATTTACAGCAAATAATGGAACAGAATGATGAAGAGTTGAAAAGTGCACAATTTAAGTTGATACCTGCTCAATTGGAGCCATAGAATGTTCCTGAGTTTTCTTAGACAGATCTCTTAGAGTTCCCTGCAAGGATTTCAGTTTGTCAGAGTGGAGTGCCATCTTTGTTTAAAATTTGACATACTAGACAATAATTAAATCCCAGCAAAAAAACAGAACTTGATGCTATCACGTCGATGCAGTATCAAGTTTGATGTCTCAATTGCTGTACACTTCAAATACCTTATTTAGGTGCATATAAAAGCGAGAGAGTCCTCTTGACCATTCTCGTAGGATGTCATTCTCTGGACCCTGGCATGACAGGCCTCTACCTTGCAAGACTGAGCCAACTACCTATTACCAAGCCTCACACCAACTCAACTCGATCTTAGGATTCAGTACAAATCTAGCTGAGTCAGGTACAACAATAATCTCCCCATTCTACCCTAAGGTTAGAATTTTCAGTAAGATCTAAAAATACCAAATCCTTCCCTACTACTTGACCACATATTATGTCCACCCTAGTCACTATGGGCGCATTTGCCCAATTGACACATCTGAAGGAATCAATCATCATTAATTTATGTTACGGATGCTTTTGTGGACAATAAGGCTTAATTCTAGTTTTCTATTTACCAAGCTTCACAAGGTATTGCGACACAAACTTCTCCAACAATCAAGAACGTAAATTAGTAATGGAGCAAAATTGACAGTACAAGATTTTTTTTTCTTTTTTTTTCCTCTCGCAAAAATGCATTCTCAAAGGCACATTTTGCATGCCTATTGTTAATGAATGAATATCATGACTGTCCTAAAATATGGATATTAAATTTACAAATTTCAGAAAAGCAAGACAACACTAACCCAAGTTCCTCAATTCCCCAACCCAACACACTGGTGTGCATCCAACTCCAAGGAGGAAAAACACCCACACTCAAAAATCCCAGTAGAGATTCACAACCTGCTGGCTTGACTTCACAAATGGGTAGCGTAAAGGACCATGGGGTCCATAAAAAAATCACAACATATTCACAAGGATAAATTGGGTTGACACATGGTGCTGAATGCAATCTCAGTGTGAGAGCTCTCAAACAATTAAACTCCTCAGCCAACTAAACTAAAAAACTAACAGCATTCACAACAAAATCAAGTGTATGCAGAACTAAGTTTGATAGCTGCACGTCAATAAATTGTAAGACTGTTACTTACAGTTCTACTGACAATATACAGCAGTACACAATATTTACTATGCTGATGAGGAATAGTTAATATATGATTTATCAACCACCAGATGTAATACACAGCAAAAGTATCAGCATGTACAGGATATCATTCTATCCCCAAACAATAAATTAAATATAAACACAAATATATACATCCACAAATCTAAACAGAACAAAAGGATCAGCTGTGAATCAAAATTCATTACAGATACTAACCCTATTTGCCCAAAATAGTCCACAGGCATTGCATAGCGACCTTGGACCAGACGGACCACGCCGCATCATCGGAGTTGATTTTGAACTAATCCCACAATGTGTGCACCTAAAGATGAAAGCAACAGAAAACAATTATTTGTTCTAAATCTCTTCATAAACAAAATACTGCATCAATTAACCAAGATAAAGAAATGACATGAACTTCTTGTTAATTGTTATCGAACACTACCAGACCCTCAAATGGAGAAATATATAGCAAAAAGATGTAAGAATGGGACAGAAATTCACATCCACTATGTTTCTTTTTCCTTTCTTCCCTCTTTGCTTTCACAATTCGACTATAAATAGTAACAAGCAGTTATCTCTTGGGAAATAATAAAAGTCCATATGATTATGCAAAACTCACGAGGTTTCTTGCTGGCCATCATCTTGTCCTGAATCCTGACCCCCACCCCAGCCATAAGATCCATCTGACTTTTTGGAAGAAGTAAATTGACCCTTGTTACGCTGCATCCTAATAGTGTAATGTAGAAGTAGGTAAGACAATATGAAAAATGCAAATTCATAATTTCCAACAGGTAATATTAAATTGTGCGGAAAACACTACCCAAAAGAGAGAGAGAGAGAGAGAGAATAAGGCAACAACAACAACAACAACTTAAATTTCAGTGTGTAATCATTTCCACGCACAAAAAAAAAAAAACTCCTCAACAAAAGATATGGAAAAATGGATAAGAGAAGGAAAGTAATCTGCTCAATACAATTGTATAACCTACTGTACAAGAATATCATCTTCAGGCAGTTAAGAACTACAGTACCCCTAGCACTCACCTGTCTTCCTCCACAAAGATATTTCTCTTTTAACTTAAAAGGAGTTGATATTGGCTAACAATTAACAAAGTTCCAAAATGTACTGGCACTGCAAAAATACAAACCACATGTAGTGATTGTCAAAATTCCTTTATTTCTCCTTTTGGAATTTTTTCAGTGCAAGGATCTCAACATAGCCATGACGGCCACAAGGTTTGTTGACCTTGCACCATTTAAAAAGGGCATTTTGAAAGGATATAAACAGTTTTTTCTTTTTCTTTCTTTTTTTTTTCCAAACATAGTGATAGTTTAGCATCACAATTTTTATGACAGAGTTAAGATCTAAAATCTATTACAAGAAAAAATTAAAAAAAAAAATTCAAGAGACTTGCCAAATTCTGGTGGATATCAAAGACTTAATTGATTAGCAGACACTATATCCAACTCAAATTTAAGTTTCCAAATCTCAACATAAGTATACTAAGATAATTTGCTGTTTCACATAACACTAGCTTACACGAATGCATGCCAAATTTCATAAGCGAGGCTGAAAAAAACTTTAATATGGATATTAGAGCTATTTCTTGCATGATCTCTCCTTATATATTACAATTTTCACCCCTGTTCTTTCAACACCTTTTTGCAGAACTTCCAAACTACATATTTTGTGTCAGAAACATGTAGTTCAATACCTATTTATTATTAGCAATGACAATGTACACTGTTACTTTAAGAAATTCCACAAGACCACCATAAAGGCACATGTTTAAAAAATATTTCCTTTCAATGAGCAATAATTGAAGGCGATTCTGGTTCCTCATGTGAATTAAAACCCCCTTGCAAGTGATACAGCATATCAAATGTTATTTTGGGAAAACTATTGTGATAGGCTTAAATAGGATGGGCTTGATTTGCACAAAATTTTAGTTCCTTTAACACTATATTGAAATTTTAACTTCGCAAAGAAAACAAAAAGCACCACTGACACTTTTACAAAGAACCAAAGATCACCCATGAAATAAATTATCACACCATAGTCCAACTAATTGCGAGAGAAATCAGTAGGATTCCTTTCAGGACTGAGTTCCTATATGGACCGGGTAAAACGAGTTCACTTGTCTGTACATAATATTTTCTCAGCAGCACCAAGTTTCCATTATAATTTATAACTAAAAAGATTCCAACATGGTTTGACACAACTACAACTTATTTCTTATAATAGCTGAAAAATTACATGCCAAGGCACCTATTAGACTTCAAACACAGCATTTCAAACATAAGTAATGCTAGATTCTCTACTAAGCATAATGACTTAATTGAACTTTTCTGTCAAGTTTTTGTAAAGTTATCTCCAACTAATTTCTTAGCAATCTAACTTAATGCGTATATAACCACACCTGAGAGCAACCTCTTGTCGAACACTGTATCTAACTTTCTTATCAAAGCATCGCTCTTTCCTCTTCTGCCGAAACCTATTTAATGAGGCAGCTCTCTGCGGTTGAGTACAACGTCCAGGATAGTCTAACACAGCCCCCTAGATAGAACAAAATTAGATGATGAATAAAAGGAAAATTAAAAGCCATTTATATCTCCACTAGCAAACTTTACTTTCGTCGTTGAGAAGATACCCTTTGGCTTTGAGATGCTACTTCCAGACCATGCGGAACCGAAGTTAATTCACATCCCCCCAATAATAACAGCACCGCTTGAACCTGTAAGAATTGCCAAGCATACTTAGGATGCAAATTTCCAAACGAAGATACGCCAAACTAAATTCTTCTTCCAATAAAAGGCAAAGAAGTTAAAGTAAAGTAAAATCGAGTTTGTTGACAGATTGTTTCTTAAAAAAAAATCATTGAACTCAATTTCGAGGCTATAATGAATATCATTTGAATGCAATTCTTGCAATTATTTTTCCTCAACGAATGAAAAGCTTCAAAATTTTAAAACACCAGCGTCTTCCCTTTCCCCTATCTCCGCCGTTCCGTGCCCTTAGGGAACAGAATGAAACCCTAAATCAAACAATTAAGTGTCCAAAGGAAAAAGTACCTTATCAGGCGTTACAGCATCAAAAACATAAACTTGGCCACGGAACGTCAATGTGAGTTGACTAGACACATCGCTACGCTGTATAGAGAGGTCAGAGCCAGCACCACTGCTAGGAACATAAACGGAGTCGGGAGAAACATCCTCTACAACGACACCAGTAGCGTTGCCATCTTCGAAACGAATGTGATGATGGTCGATTGATTCTCCGGCGCCACCGTCCTCGTCGTCACCGGAGTGGCCGGTGGCGGCAGCGATCTGATGGTGAACATTCATAGGCTGAGAATGGCCGTACATTGGTAAATCTGAGGCAAAATTGGAGGAAAATGAAGCATTACAGAGAGGAAAAAAGAGAAGAAAATTGGGTGGGAGGGGTGAAAAAAACAAAAACCCTAACCCTAATCAAGCCAGTGAGTTGGGAACGAGTGAGAAACGAGAGAGGGAAACGGAGAAAGAGGGGACGTACGAGAGAGAGTGTTTGATGAGAGTAGGAGAGACACCGTACAATTGGCGTGTTGTTATACGTATATATGGACCCAAAAGTGATGCGTTTTGGTCTGTGTAATGGCAGTTGGCAAATGCTGGTATGGGCCTAACTGGGACAAAAGACGGGTCGGTGGGACCGTTGCATTTGCATTTTGATTAATTTTTATAATCGGTTTCTAAATTTTAATATTAATATTTTCTTTATATAAAAGCTCTTTTTTTTTTTTTCAGAGCAAGATCCTGTTGAATTCATAATTGAAGACAACTATTTCAATGGCGTATATTTTATGCGTGAAATAAATATTGAATCTATAACCTCACTTAAGAGAATATGAATTTCTTACCGTTTGAACCAACAATCATTATTTAATATTAATATTTTAAATGATTGAACATACCTCTATTTAATATTTAGAGGAAATTACATGAATTATCACTTTTTTAACTTTAATTTTTAAAAATACAACCATCTCTAAATAATGTTTAAAATTACCTTTGTTTTTAATTTTTTATTTTTAAAAATACCATTTTTTGTTTTAAATTTTGTTCCCAACTCTATTTGTTTCTCTTTCAGACCAAATCCCTAAATCGCACTCTGTTCGCCAAACTTGAGCTTGCCACTACCCTCCACCTTCAAGTTTCATCCTGCATTGTTGGTTCTTCTGCATTTCTGGTTCTTCTTCTTTCTATTATTTTTTTCCTCTTAGTTATGTTACATCTATTGAAACTATTTTGGTAGTTGGAAGATAGAATTAAGGGCTTTCAAATCTCAGGCCTTTATCAAAAACTCAGCATATATTTATGTAGATAGAGGAGAAAACCTTAAGAAAATGAAAAAAACCGGTAAAACTTGAAGTAAAGTATTGCAAATGTTGTTGCAGACTCTGATGTTAATATGTTAGAACTCGAGTTCTTTGATCGATTCAAAAGAATTGAGCTCAATATCAGAACAACAAATCCTCAAAATCTCAATGATCAGGTCATTATTTTGAAGTTTATACTACTATTAAATTAATAATTTTATCTAACGAATCCTCAAAATCAATATCAGAACTTGTTGCAGCAGCAAAGAATTTCATACCAGAGTGCCTGTTGGGTGAAGGGTGTTTATAAAGGTCATTTGTAAAGCACTGGGCAAGTAATTTGAAATAGTTGAAATGGATGTCCATAGTATTATTATATGACATATATTATGGCACTGTTTTGTATGAAGTTTTTGCATTTGTTTATATTTTTACTTGTTTAAGCTTCTACTACTGTCAACAATCATCAAGAGAAATTGATATTGGTTCTAAGTTCATTCTTATGCAGTAAATTTAGGCTAATTAGGAATATGAATAAATGTGAAATTTCTTCAAATTTTATTTTAAGGGTTGTCTCTAAGATGTGTAATTTTGCTTATATCCTGCTTTATAGGGTGATGATTTTTGTTTTTACAGATAATTCATGCAGTCGATCAGGAGATTATTGATAATTTCATGTCATTTTTAGAGTTTGATCTTTCTTAGAGTTTGATTTTTTCCAATGTATGTGCAATTGGTATGATTTATGCATTTCTCAAATTTAAATTTGTATGAAACTTGAAAAGCTGTAAAAAAATGATTTTATGGTTCTCTTAAGTTTAGCTGTCAATGGATGGTGTTTTGTGTGTAAGTCGTTGCCATGTTTTTCATATGATATCTGGCTTGAAATCAAAATTTACTTTAATTTGATTAAGTTAGTCATGGGGTTGAATTGAAGGGCTGAGATCAGAATCTAGAAAGGAGGTTTTCTTGGCTTGGACTGTGGGCTGTGGGTGGGGCATTTTCACAAAAGAATTTTTATTGGTTCTAGCTTTATTATTAAGAAAAAGAGGTATCAAAAAGGCTGGGTTTATTGGAACCAGAGCAGGTCTGATTCCTTTCATTTGGATTTTTATCAATATATTTTTCTAGTTCACTAATTTTTCTTGGTTTATTTTTCTACTGAATTGGTTATATTGTTGATTTGATCAGGAAACTTCTTTAAGCATCCCAACATCAAGAAACCAGGATGCTAGTAGGCATATTTTCATTGCATCAAGAAATATATGGAAAATATAAAAAAATTAGTAAAATTTATTTTAATTTATATGGTTTTGTGGTTGCAGTGATTGTGATATTTTTGTTTTATCCTTTGCTGAGTATTTCATAAAGAAAAAGAAGATTCCAGTTGAAGATTTTAATATGCAAGTACATCGGGCTAGGCTGGCAATCTCTTTATATTTTTATGGAAAGACAAAGAAGCTTCACAGGATCGAGAGTGAATCTGAAGCACTGCCTAAAAGACCAAATTTGAAAAATGTTCGTAAAAGTCATAAAGGGAAAGCGATTGTAATTTGATAATAGGCTTAATTATAGGATCTTGTGGTCTCAAGCTCTAACTGAATCTTGTACTAATTGTAGTGCACTTGGCCCACAACACAAACAACTGAATGTTTAAAGTGGTTAATCTATGATTTAATGTTTCTCTCTAATATTATATACTTATTTTATGCAAATTGATATAGTGATTTTAAAAAATAAAAAAAATAGTTATTACCACCGACACATGTACTTTCTCTATACTTATTTGCATGTGTGTTGGCATATATGCAGTGAAAATAAAAATCATAATAAATAATTTACATCTCAAATTCGGTTAAAAAAACACTTAAACCTTACACTCATTACACATTTCAATTTGACATAATTACATCCGTCACCGCTCTAATTAACATTTTCTTAATTATAATTATGCCTCTATAGTTAATAATTAATTAGTTAATAAGTTTAAATTTGTGTAGGATCTTGTGGTCTCAAGCTACTACTGAATCATGTACTAATTATAATGCACTTGGCCTGCAACACAAACAACTGAATATTTATTTGTTGTTTTTACTTTTTTTGAATGATAATCAAAATTAAATTAAATTTTTTTTATTTTGGTATACCAGATATACCATTGGTATACAAAAATTCAGAATAGCATTTTCAATTCTGGATTTTGGTATACCATCGATATACCAGGTATACCATCAGTATACCAAAATTCAGAATTGAGATTGCCAATCTGAATTTTGGTATACCATCAGTATACCAGGAATACCGGTGGTATACCAAAATTCAGAATTAAAAATGGTATTTTGGCTTATGATATACCACCGGTATACATGGTATACCATTGGTATACCAGGTATATCAGGTAGTATACCAGATATATCGTTGGTATACCAGGTATATCACCGGTATACCAGTTTAAAAAAATTAAAATTATATTATACATTTGAAAATGCTAAATTAAATATTAATAATAGATGTTTTTAACTATTAATTAAAGCTTAAAAAAGTGGATTATATTTCATGATAAGTGAATAAAAAAATAGAACTTTTATTTTTTTAGAATGCTCTATATATTTCAGTTGTACCATTTCACATTTTGTGTAAACTAACAATAATGTATAACTGACAGTATATCTAGTATACCAATTATGTATTAAAAAAATAGTCTATTTTGTAGCTTTTCTGCAGGTCTTCCTATTATGTCCAAATTCTTTACATTTTTCGCACCTCACTTTCACTTTAGATTCCCATCCTGATTAGATTCTTCTTTTTTTAGGTATTCCTGCTTTAACTCTTCCAATCGGTGGTAACACAAATTCTTCATCAACTTCAGTAGGTATTTTTCAAGTTCTCTTTTCAGGAATTGGATAGACTATTCCTTTATAGGTTGCTAGCATTGCATTTTTAGTGTAATAAATTGAACAATATTCATACGGGTTCAAGTGATATTCATTCACTACGGCCAAAGCATGTGGACATGGAAATTCGTCCATTTGGAAATGATTACAGCTATAGGTTTTTCTTTCATGTTGACCATATAACTCTTGTCACATTCTTGGACAGTAAATGCATCATTACTTGAAGCTTTCACCTGAAAAAAGTAACAAAAGAACATTTTTAGATATAAAACATTACAGATTTGAACATATATTAGAAATACTTTTGAGTTTTGAGAATTAACCATCATTTTCTGAGATAAAATGTAGTTTTTTCTCATTTTATCTTCATGATAAGATTGACATGAGACTACTTTTAGACTCCTAATGCAATTGAATAATGAATATTTAATACAACATAGCACATTTTCCGTTATTTCAAAATTACTCTTGTTTGTAGAAATTTTCTTTTACTCAATCTCTCTCTCTCTTGCTCCCATCCTATAGTCATTAAAAATTTTACACTCCAAAAGAACGTAGTGCATGTAAAATCCATCCATGGAAGATTCAGAATCTTTTCAAGCAAGAAAACAAGATGAAGAAGCTCTAACATGGGCTACGATACAAAAATTGGCAACCTACAACCGCTTAAGAACTAGTTTGTTCAAGTCTGATGGAAACCAAGAAACCAGGATTCTTAATGTTACCAAGTTAGTTATCAATGTCAAGAACCAGTTTCTCGAACGAAATTTTGAGGTTCTTGAAGAAGATAATGACAAGTTCCTAAGAAAATTCAGAGATCGTATAGATAAGTAGGTTTTTCTTTAAACATTCCATTGCTTTCTTTTAAAATCATTAATAAATATTGTAAACTGTAATTGTAATTTCAGGGTTGAAATTCAATTACCAACAGTTGGAATTCAAATACTAGACATGCATATATATGTAAAGGGTATGTGAGAAGTGAATGAAATGGAGAATATATTTATTAGGAGTAGATTATTTTGTAGAATATTTGCTCATAAAAAAATTCATATTGGCATTTTGTCAAATACTTTGTACACAACAATTAAGACACCAAATTTTACATTAGCAAATTAACAATACAAGAAGAAATAAATAACAGCAATTCAACAAACTGATTTGAAAAACCGGTTTTGCCTAAGAAATCACCATCAAATACAATATCCAACTTTCAAGAACAATCCAAATTGATGTGGAAAATTCAGCAAACATGAGTAACTAATCAGTTAAATGTGCAGAAATTTTAGAGTAGAATTGTTTCCTTCAAGAATTGTGGTTTGTAATTTGATTATTTGGACGATAAATCAGAAGTTGTAAAATTGAATTTTGGATTAATGTTTAAAAATCCATGTTTGAGAAAGACAACACATAATTAATTATCAAGAAAAACGGTAGAGGAGGAGACTCACCTTTAAAATCTTCTTCAACAAAAAATGCAGAGCAGGCAGCAAGAATTAAGAAAGAAAAAGCTTTAAAATCTTCATCTAATAGCAGGAAAAAGAACAAAAGAAGAAGAAGAACGAAAGAAGAGGAAGCACGAGAGAAGAAGAACGAAAGAACAGGGAAAGTTTATGTTGGACTAAAAAAGTGATATTTTTAAAAATAAAAATTTAAAAAAAAAAGTAATGTTGAGAAGAAAAAAAAGTGGAGGCATTTTTAATAAGGAGTTTTATTTTTTGGATAGTTTTGTAAAACTTCCTAATATTTATTCGACAAATTTCTCCAGCATCCCGCTAAGCGCTACTTAGCTTGCAATCCTTCATATAGAGAATTCATTATATATGCTGAGTCTGCTTTCAATGGTTAGATTGAGAATATGAAACCGTTGGTGCGATGATCAGTATTTTATTAAAAGTGGAACATATTGTCTTAATTTAATTTTTTATTGACATTTATTCTTATATGTAATTAGATATTATGTATTTTTTTAAAGAAAAATAAATGATGGATTTTAATTTCATAGTGAGATTAAGACGCATTTTTAACTATAATTTTATTCCACTTATAATGGACATCATGGTTAGACCGTATCTACACGAGTGGATCATTATAGAATTTTTACTATAATTGCATCATAATTACAGTTAGTTGTGATTTTTCATCTGTGTAAAAGTATACTTGTTTAGAAATCCATTGGAAAAAACAAATTTCATTCAATATATAAGTGCATCTCTTAAAACCAATTTTGCCAAAAAAAAAATTATATACCTCATCTGATTTTTAAATTTACAAAAATTTTGAATTCAACTGTACCGAATTAATCCACATTTACATATAGTAATTTTTTTCAAACCCAAAATTTATTTTTCTTTTATCAATTAGTGCCAAATATTGCGATAGGAACTTATATGTAACTATTATATTCATACTTAACAAAAAAACTTATATGTGACTTTAAATAAAATTATAAAATATGAAAAAAGTTATTAATATTACAATTGCAAACCACACAACTGCAGACCCAAAACCCAGGCCCTAAGATGGAAGAGGTTAATAAAAAATTGGACCAATTTGATATCTATGATTTGACCCCAAGCCATTTTCTAGAGCTTCAGTATTAATGAGCTCAGCCTCATTATGTTTGACCCCTTCATCACTTCCTATGATGATCTTGCAATGGTTTTACCACCACAGACTACTTTCCAAGTGTCTCCACAATGAATTATTTTTCTTACATATTCCTAATTGGCTGGTTGTTGTAGTTTGACCAGTCTGTTCCAACTTTTTGTCTGTGCTCTTTATCCACCATTTATCACAAACCTGAATTGGCTTGGATAACATTATCTATATATTGCTCCATCAGCGTGACACCCTTAATATTCCTGAAAAAAGAGCTGTATTTTGGTAATGCAAAAGGGCAGCAGAAGACTTCACTTGGTACTCTTTCCATGGCTGGCCATGGGACATCTAATCCCTTTTCTCAGATTCTCCATGGTTTTAGCTCAAAAAGGCCACAAAGTTTCTTTCATTTCAACCCCTAAAAACCTCAATCGCCTACCCAAAATACCCGAACAACTATCGTCTTCCATTTCCTTCATATCCTTTCAGTTACCTTCCATACCTGGACTGCCATCTGATGCAGAGACCACTACAGAAATGCCCTACACTAAACAGCAGTTACTAAAACAAGCTTTTGATTTGCTTCAACCGCCATTAGCCCTTTTCCTTCAATCTCAAATCCCTGACTGGGTTATTTACGATTATGCCTCTCACTGGCTGCCTTCTTTGGCCTCCAATCTTGGTATTTCTACTGCTTTCTTTAGTCTCTTCACCGCCGCCGCACTGTCTTTTATTGGCCCGCCGGCTATGATCATGAAAGACGGCGATCCTCGCTCCACCGCAGAGGACCTCACTTTGGTCCCCTCCTGGATTCCTTTCCAATCTAATATCATGTATCATATTCATGAGGTTATAAAGTATGTGGAGAAAACGGAAGAGGATAAAACTGGACCGAGTGACTTGGTTCGGTTTGGTTTTGCTGCTGGAGAAGCTGACGTTGTTATTATTAGAAGCTCGCCGGAGTTTGAGCCGGAGTGGTTCGACCTTTACGAAAAGCTGAATGAAAGAACGGTTATTCCTCTCGGGTTCTTGCCGCCATTAATGGAAGAAGAAGATAAGTTCGATGAAAAATGGAGTGATATTAAAGAATGGCTAGATAAGAAAGAAGCCAGGTCAGTTTTATATGTAGCTTTAGGAACTGAGGCAGCTCTAACTGGGGAAGAAATAACCGAGTTGGCTCTTGGTTTGGAGAAGTCGAGTTCTTGTTTTATTTGGGTACTCCGGAACTCACCTGGTTCGACTCAGAACGCGTTGGAGATGCTACCGGACGAGTTCGAGGAGCGAGTGAAGGATCGTGGGATTGTATACACGGGCTGGGTCCCACAAGTGAGAATACTGAGTCACGAGTCGGTTTGGGGGTTCTTGACTCACTGTGGTTGGAACTCGGTTATTGAGGGGCTGTGGTTAAACAAAGTTTTGATACTGTTTCCTGTATTAAATGATCAAGGACTAAATGCAAGGTTGTTACAGAGCAAGAATCTTGGATTTGAAATACCAAGAAATGAAGTAAATGGGGCATTCATATCTGACTCGGTGGCAGAGATAGTGAGGAAGGCGAAGATGGATGAGTCTGCGAAGGAACTAAGGGACCTGTTTGGAGATGGGGTTAAGAACGATCAGTACGTGGAAAAGGTTGTTCGATACCTAGAAGAGAATAGAATTTCTCCGTCATATGGCATACAAAAAGAATATATTTCGCAGCCAGTATGACGTTTTTGTTTTTTCCTTTTAATTTCTCCTTTGCACATCACCTAATCCTATGCTTTTTTTTTACGTGTTTATCTTCTCTTGAGAGTGAAACTATAATAAATTATCTTTTATAAATTTGTCATCCCAGCCCCTAAAATCTTACTTTTTTTCAGTTAAGCACCTATACTTGCTTAAAACACAAATTATGAACGCAACTTACAGGAATAAATCTGATGTGGCTTGGACTGCAAGGAGCAGGAACCGGAAAGGGACAGTTGGAGAAACACGGAAGGGTGTTGTTCTAAATTGGGATGTGTTGTACTGGCAATATTTGCAGTAATGTTGCTCTTTATTTGTGTGCTTTAGGTAGCACTATTTATGCGGTCGAGAATATTATGCCAGTTATTTTAGTGTTAATTATATCCAAAATACCTTAACGTCCCAAAAGAATATTTTTATATAAATATAATTGATTTTTTTTTTATTTCACTGAAGTAATTTTGGACGGATTTTGATAATTAAATTCAATGGATAACATGTTAAACGGCTACGTACTTAAATGGCAATCTTGACATGTCACTAAGTTAATGATCAAAATTTAAGTCATTTTGTATGAATTGAAAAAATTCAGTTACATTTATGTAAAAAAATTCTTTTACAACAATTGCTTATTTCAAAAATAAGTTCAGCGACTACTGGTCTAATTAATCCACTATTTTTGTCATGAAATTGGATTTAGGTGATGTCTAACTGTAAGCTTTAGGTAGGAATGCAATTAGAATGGAGTAACGTGTTGCATATTTTGTGAAAAAAATGCAATTAGATCTTGTTGTTCACTTCTGCGATTTGCAAATTGGATTTACAGTTTGAGAGCTCCAAAATCATATGCATAATTTATAATACAAATTGTAAATTGTAGTAAAAAAAAATGTCTTCAATACAAATTGTAAAGAAATTTATAATTGCTCAATCGGGAAAAGAAAAGAAAAGCTTTCAAAACCAATTGTAAAGAAACTGATAATTGCTCAATTTTGAATTGTCCAATTGTCGACTCTAGCTTCCAAAATCAAAACCAATGCGGCAATCATTAATTTTGCATCGTCGAATGACAAAAACATTAGCTTCTAAACCGCAAGTTTATGTATATTAGGAATCTTTTTTTTGTTCTCTTTTTATGCTCCTTTCACCAGTTTATCTTCCAAATGCGTGCAATGATCTGCACACATTCTTCTTTGGCGGCAGCTTCTCAAATACCAATTGATTTTGTGTTTTTTGCTTTCAAAACCCCTCACTTGATTTCAGTTAGTCTGTTTAATGAGAGCAAACTCGTCATTGTAAAATGTCTAGTTATCAACATTTGTTGAGAGAACGAATTTCAGGCGAGATAGAGAGAGAGAGAAAAGAGAACAGGAAGAAAACGATGTTGAAGATAGATTCTCTTTCTATCTGACTCACTTACCACGTGTCGTCTTTTTATTAGTAAATCTGGAGCTTCACTGGGGAAAGTAAGAGTTCAAAGGCAGGAATTCAAGTATAGAAAGCTGAATGATGCATAGGCCTAATTTAAAACATGCGTAGTACTGCAAGTTTGAAATGACTGCCTGCTAACAGGAGAAAACATTGGTGCCAAAATAGTAAATCACAAACTTACCACTGTCGTACAATTAGCAACCTATTCATTTTTATCTATTTAAATTGAATTCCAAACAGACTGCTCTTCAAAGTCTCGGAAACAGTAAATATCAAACATCTTCCTATATCATGAGTTGTATCCATCCTATACAATTAACCACCAGATGTCTTTCTCATGGTCAAGCGACAATTTCTGCATTTCCAAATTACTATTAATGGGGGCAGTAAATGGCCTGCCTATACAATGTTTAGAGAGTAGCACTTGCTACCCAACAGAAAATGGACCTGATATGCCGCTGTAACTATTACATTGCATTTGTGTTCTAATGCTACAAGAACATAATGTACATGTATGTGCAGACGGTTTCCTTTCTTACCCGTCAACATCAAAAGGAGGAAAAATCTAAACTTGTAGAAGCCAAAAATGGCTTATCTGTACTGCTATGTTCAATATGTATGCACGAAAGCTGCAGGGTTAATCCTTTCAGGCTGACGCTTTGATCAGTTTATGCTACTTCCGATAGAACTCCCGGTCTTTATTTCAAAGATGCCATTTTGAGATGGAACACGAAGGAAAACAGTCTCTGTTGCTTCCTCACTTCCTACAACAATTGCTGCACATTCTGCAAAGTGGGTGAACATCAGGAAAGAGAGAAAAAGGCAAACGCAAGAAGTTATATCATCCAGCAAAAGTAATTGTATCCTAATGCACCTAAGCTTTGCATTATACGGATTAGCCCACACAGAAACAGGTAAGTGACACAATATGGCGCAAAGTAAGTAGAAGGTGATACCCTCGAGGAAACTAAACAGTGATTTCAACCCAAAAGTAAATCTGATAGCTTTAACTGTTCTTAAAGAAAGATCTGATTTAAAAAAAAAAAAAAAAACACAAGTTATCTTTTTGTTTAAATATCCATGTTTTAACTTAAATCATGATTTCAACCTCTATCTTACAATGTTAAAATTCTTTATTTAAAATGCCCCCTCATGTAAGCCTAAATTTCTAGTAAGCTCCCTGAAAATTTCCAAAACTTTAAAAAAATAAGAGTAAAAAAGAATAAGAAACTTGCAGGATTTCAAGCATTTTAGGTTACTTAGAAAATTTCATGCAACCAAAATTTCAAGACACCGGATACCTCATATGCGTCTCCTTGTACCAGGTCTTGGAAAGACTAAATGAATGCCTCAGACACACGAGTAAGCAAAACTACTGCTTAAACTGAGCAAACACATAAAGTAAGAGTTAACTGAAACGCTAACAGCAGCAATCTTAATGCCTCTTACCGAAAATCAACATCAGCAAGCTGCAGCTCTTGACCATATATCTCTGTCCATTCAATGTAGATCTATCCTGTTATGGAAGCTTTAGATTTCACATTTCGAGAAGCACCAGTTTTTCGAAGTTGTTGGTTTTCTATAGAGTACACGAGAAGGTTTCCATCTTTAGTCCCAGCTAAAAAGCATTCTTCCGGGGTCACTTTAAGACTCGTTATTACCTTTCCGATCCCATTATACTTTTTTATAACATCAAGAGTGTTCATAGAGCGTACGACTATCTGTCCCTGGTCACCTGCACAAACGAGAAACTCCCCACATCTACTGAGATCAACACAGTTGAGCCGCCCATTAGACTCAGAAGTTGCAAGGTGTTTTCCATTAATAGAATACAGATGCAGACTAAGATCATCATCAGAATAAAATACTATCCGTCCATGCTGAGAGGCCACAAGCTTAGATAATGCACTGCCAGAAGGGTGGTGTAAAGATCTTATGTATCTTCCCTCCCTTAGGGTATGAAAAATACAAGTTCCATCTTTTGAACCACTGATAACTATATCAAGTTCTAAGCTGACATGCAAACATGTAATTATATCATCATGCCCACAAAGAATATGAAAAGGACTTCCGGCAATGACATAGTCTTTGCGGGATAGTTCTGTTTGGGTGCTCCGAACTCTCTTTTCCATGCCGCGAACGCGGAGAACTTCCCACACCATGACTGTAGTGTCATAACTTCCAGTAGCAAGGATACTACCATCAGCTGTCACTGCACATTACTAACTGATTTCAAATGTATGACATGGACTGAACTACTAAGGTAATATCAAAAAAATAATAATAATAAAATAAAATAAAAAACTAAAACATTGTGTAGAGAAATGTCAATTAGATTGAACAGGTGATAAATGCATAAACATAATAATGTTGAATTATTCATAAATGGCTGAAAATTTTCAGGATTGTGTATCCTGTATAATAGGGTCTGCCAACTTTATGTCCAAGGAGATCCATCAGTCTCAGCTTTAATAATGGATGATTAGAGTGTTTTTACTACGTGCTATGTAAATCAGTCTTGGATAGATACGGGTGTCAGGCATACCTATGTATAACAGATTTATCTTCAACAGTTTGTGCATTCTCTAAATTTGGAAATTACGCCCAGATAAACTAGTGTGCTCAACAAGCATGAGATGTGGCAGGTGCATTAAAGGAGAATAAGGAGTTGAAGTAACATAGATTGTATATTTATATTATGTAATTATCTCTTGACAGGTCAATATTCCTGCTAAAATATATAACAATCAATATAGTTTGGAACTGAAATTCAATAGTAGCCTCGAAGCAAAATTGTAATTCTTCACAGGGGAGAGGCTTAACTCTACAATGGGTAGGCTCAGACTAGTTGGAAGGTTCAGAAATCTTCTGTCATTCAATGTTGGCGACTGAGGGTGAGAGGGGGAAAAGGTAGAAATATAATAGTTTCATCGATAGTATACTGCCATGAAAATGTATTAAATCTGACAAGGTAACCAAGATAGTTTTGCTCTATAAATTTATACCATCAACTTTTAACTATATAAATTCGACCAAGGAAAGCATTATAAGTACCAATCTGCACGCTACAGAACATTAATGAAGAAAGCCTTATTGAATTTCTTTGCGAAAAGATTAGACTTCTTCCTAAAAATATTACCTGCCACACAGCTGACTACATCTTTATGCTGCCGAATGCTCTGCACCATTCTCCCATCAATTAAGGAAATGACTTGGAAACTGTTCTCCCAATTACCACATGAGACCAAAAAGTTCTCATTGGGTGTTTGCATTGTTACAAAGCATTGAACTCCAAGCACCATATTTTCACCCAAAGGACTGCCAATTCTTCGTGCAGAAAGAACATCAGAACCAACACCAAAGGATGGTTCCTGTCATTGACAAGTTGCACTTAATAAATGTACTAAACAAATTTAATTAGAATGCAACTTCAAGTACTATCTATTTGAAAGACATAAAGCCAACCTGAACACTAGAGAAGGTGAAATTGCCACCAGATTGCAATTGAGTTGTCAACCACAGTTTGACTGACAAGGTGAGCCCTTGGTTTACAAGAACAATATTGGAGTCCAATACGTCAATAAATAACACAGCTGATGATGGGTAGCTTGTATTAGACACAATGGATGTCAAATTAATAGAATCTGGTGCAAAATATAATGGATGAGCAATTGGAATTGGTGGCCCTCTTCTTGGGTGTTTTTTACGGAATATCTGAATTGGCGTCTGCCCAAAATTTGCAATCTGATCTTCAATTGCTGATCTCTGCAACTCATCTTCCATCGTCTCTAGATCAACCGCACCCTCGTACGTCAAATAATAGAATATATTTGCAGCCTGTAACCTCATGCCATTTCAAAGACTTATGAGCACCAAACCAAGTTGCAGCATGCAGCACCCAGAAGAAAAGAAGAAAAATATAGTAAAACAATGGCATACCTCCACTGCTGGTTTTCCCCGCTGCTTGTAACCAAATACCAAATCAATCCAATGGTGGAGATTTGAACTAACATACTCACTTTCAAGGGCCTCTCTATTTTTATTTATAAACAATTCAGGGGAGCCCTGCCATCCCAAGATAAAGGAAAAAAAATTTTAAAAAAATATATGTTAAAAAGTAAATTACTCTGGATGACAAAAACAAAAACACGAACACTTCTATTAATTGAAAAATTTATTATGGTTATTGCATTACGCACTCTTTCAACTATATGGGGCATAATATCACGTCATCTATATATATATATATATATATATATATTAAACCCATCACAGCATACATCATACTACTGTTACCTCAAAAAATTTTGTTTTTTAGAAAAAGTTGTATACCAACATAAAAGATTATTAGTAAAAAGTTAAAAAAAAAAATTGTACACCCACTTTTAATTTTTTTTTTTAAATTCTTATAATCTAAAGAACTTTCTTAAACTCATTTAATCCTAAATTTCTCAATAAAAAATGGAACATAGTAATTAATATTAGCTTCAAATTTTTAAATAGTTTATATACTTGTTAACTTAATTTTTAATATAATAGTTTGTCAACGTGTCTCTGTGTGTGTGTGTGTGTATCATTCTTTATCATCAAACAATTGTTTCTTTAAATTACATATATTATTGTTTAATGTATTCCATCCATTTTCAAAAATAAGGTTTATAATCCTTATTTTGCGGATAAAATATTCTAAATTTGTGTAATATGGAGTATACTATTAATGGTATCAAAACCTTGTAGAGAGAGAGAGACAGACAGACAGAGAGACAGAGAGAATACAATTTCAGAAAATTCGGAGAAGATGCAAGGACTCAAGACACTGTATATAAAAGT
The DNA here is from genome assembly GCA_037975025.1 of Excoecaria agallocha. Classification (NCBI taxonomy): domain Eukaryota; kingdom Viridiplantae; phylum Streptophyta; class Magnoliopsida; order Malpighiales; family Euphorbiaceae; genus Excoecaria; species Excoecaria agallocha. Next base: position 18,727,444 of record CM075820.1, read on the forward strand.
TCGAAGATTTGATTGTACGCAATAAAAATTCAAGAATCCAATCAACAAACTAGAAAATTTTTAGGGATCCAATAATGCATTTTTCCCTTTTAGAAATAAATAAAATTTCTCTTCATCCAAATTCTCAGTAAAAATATCAATAATAATAATAATAATAATAAATCATAGTTCCAGAGAGTGGCATCTTCCTTGTCAGTACAATATCTTCATAATCTTATTTTGACTGTGAATGAACTTGACATCTGCATTTTTTGCCTCCAATCTATTCACTGCTTATAAGACTACACTCTAATAGCATTTTACTCCTACCTAGTCTAACCTTCAGATGTTTATTAATTAGGGTGCAACAGACTCCAAATCATGTTGAACTGAAAACAATTATACTTGGTAATCTGAAACTTGAACTGCAAGGGTAACTTGCATACCTTGGCCCAAGGAGGGAGACACACATCACCTATTGGTTCCCCATCTTGTTTGACTCCAATATGGTAAGAATTTGAATTAACAAGAAACTCTGGCATGTAGAAGAACTCTGGAATTAACTCCTTTACATCACTTGTATTAGAAAGGCAGTTACGATATGTGCTTTCAAAGCTTTGGAAAAGACGATCTGCATGATCAAATTTACCACCCTGAGAAGGAAAAAAATAGGGCTTAGTGGGGCATTTGGACAAGGACACAACGTATTCATATAAACAGATTGACATTAAAACCCATATCAATGCCAAATAAAGAACGTAAGTTCTTTTCTTTTTTTTTTTTTGTTTTGGTTGTCATTTTGATAAGAAACTAGGTGTGCCCAGCATCATCTTGAATTATTATAAATCAATTAAATTGATATCAACTCAGTAAATCAAGAGATACAAATGAATTTGATGGCCTTCTAGTCTCATCGTATTGCAAATCTAAATGTCATAGAAGTCATCTTATTTTTTAACATAATAGAATCTGGCAGGGAAAACCTATTAAGAACTGAAAATTTCGTATGAAGCAATAGTCATGGTAATAAAAAAGACTTCAAGTCGTGAACTTTCACATTTAACGGCAAATATTCATTCGACATCATGGTCCAAAATGGGTCCAACGATAAATTTATCAAACTACAACCAGGTGGGTACATCACATAGAAGATAGTAGAAGATAAGTAAAGAATAGCATGGAATAGGATGTTAAAATGTATATGTGGAAACATAAGAATGGAGTAAGTGGAGGGTGTATGGATAAAACAACTTAAAAGACTCCCTGGAATTATTTATTTATGCTGTAAAATGGTAAAGGATAGCACAGCAATGCAATGAAATAAGGAACATTGAAAAGATAATAAAAACCAAGAAAGAAAAAATATTTTACTCTCTTTATTCACAAATCAGTGTGCACTTTCCTTTTTGCACAAAGACTAAGGAACTCATTTATTACCCTATGTTTTTACTAATTTGCCCTTCTTAAAAAGAGAAATAATTATTATTTGAGTTTTGAAAACTGAACTAATATTCGTTATATACATGACATATTTACAAAATCATATTTAAATATACTACATTTTTGGAAAGTGGATACTTATTTGTGTATAGACCAAAATCGAAAGATGGACACTTATTTGTGAAACGAGGAAGTATCTCTTATCATAAAGGCTAAGTATTAATTTGTAGATTAGAAGTTACCCACGATAGCAACAGATTCATTTCAATGAATATCATCTAAATGCCACATGTACCCTGTATATCTAATGCTGTCCCATAATATGTTAAGAGATATACTCAATGAAAAACAATACCTGCAAATTACGGTGAAGTGATGTGAAAGGCTCCAATCTAAGAAGATAATACAGAACAATCCCCATACTTGAGTAATGAGAGCCATAATAGAAACTGTCATAGAAAAGCAAGTACAATTGCCTATTAGGTTAACAAATCATGGAGTGCAAGAGGCATTGTATCCTTGAAATGTGTTCAAAGATTACCTGGGTATATCAGGATCAGAGAAGTTATGGTATCTATCTTCAAACACCTGCAAGGGTAAAGCAAATGTTAGGATAAACTAAGAAGCCAATTATAGCATTGTGACAAATCTGAATTTATTAATTAGCAATTAAAAATTGACCACGGAGAAAACAACCTCAAACCGTTTCAAATCAAGTGCTCCAACAGGTTTAGTAAGATCTCTGAAGGTTGATGACTTGTTAAAATCTAGCACCTCAGAGGAATAATCAGCCAAAATCCAAGGAAAGACAGGATACTGTGTGAAGTCATTATATGATCTTCCAGCAAGTGTGTTGAGAATCATTAGGTATTCAAAGTTTGTTATTTCCCTTCTCCTCCAGCTTTCTCTAGCAATCTCTGCCATCTCCAGGGCTACACGTCGATCAACAAACATAATAATTCCACTCTTGTCCTTGCTACTCCCTTTTGGATACAGGAACTCATTTCTAGTAGCAACTATAAGATTCCCAACTTCTTTTGCATCCTTCTGTGATGCAAAATTTAGAAAAGCTGGTGCAACTGAGTCGCCAAAAAAAATTTCAATAGCAGTGTATCTAAGCAGATATCGAGTCCAATGGACAGCTCTTATCTATGAAAAACAAAAGAAACAAGGTGGATCATTGCTTCATCTACAGGATAGAAAGAAGTAAAAACAAAATGAAATTTACTATAGATTATTACCTTGCCTATATTCCACCTTCTATGCCGCTTAACTTGTTTTAACTGTCTCTTAAGCGGATTGTCATTTAGTGTCTCTATGTTATCAACAGAAGCCCCCTTCAAGGGACTAAAATCAACAGATATGGGCCACTTAAGAGGCCTGGGCTTTTGTTCAAGCTTGGTCATATCAGAATTGGTTGATGCATCGAAGTTCTTGAAAACAGATGATCCTCCAGTACCTTCGACCAAAAACTCTCCAGAAAAGTGCAAGAAATTTTTCATGACAGCCAGTTTTCCAGCCAACTTTCTTTTTGGTGTCACGAGTACGCATGGAACTGACATAAGTACCTGAAAAAGAAACCCCACATGTCAGCAAAGTAGCAATTATGTCTTGATTTTTCTCAAGCTTAGTTTCAACACACCTCATTAGCTTCTGTCTCTTGTGAAGAAGAAGGTGGTTCGGTTTTGTCTTGAATAACATCCTTCTGATCATTGCTTCCTTTATCAGCGTCCAAGTATTGGTTATCAGAAGCATCCTCAGAGATAGATTTGTTTTGGTTACAGGGTCCGCCATCAGTGTCACTAGTTTCTGAGGTTCCCTCATCAGTTATTCTCTGCACTCCTTTCAGCAGAAATCGCTTCATTTGCTCAGGAATATGGCTCACAAAACCAGCTTTGTTTTCATTAACAGGAACACAATCCTCAACACCACCAGCAATAGGGGGGTGACATAACTTATCATCAAAGTGATAATTCCGTCTTAACTTGGGTCTACGCCGCCAGGCATCTTCTGTCTTGTCAAGTTTCCAATGTTTTATCATGCTATTTGGAAAAGGATTTGCTGACCATGGGCCCCTCTCATCAATTAAAGCACGGAGCATGTGTATCCACTTTTCCTGCAAAAATGCATCGCATAAAAAAAACTATTCAGCACATTTTTAGGAACAACAAAAGAAAGCCCTTTATGAGTGAAAAAAAAGTATGTTCTCTGATGCAGAAAACAAAACATACAGCGACATTTTGCTGATCCTCCTCGCGAGCAAGCTGGAAAAGAGCTCGTCTGCTGTCATCCGAGGCAAGGATTGTATTCAAGCTACTCTGTATCTCATCCTCAAATACCTTCTTATTGGTAGTTTCAATAGAGGTATTCTCATCCATCCGAGCACAAAGCTCAAGCAACTGCCTTGAGCGGTCAGATATTGATGTCTTTAAATATCTTAACTCATCAGAGACCTGAAGAGAAAAATATAGCAAATCTGACAAGTTAAACACTGCATCAAAATGGTTAAGATTATCAATTCATTGGAACAAATTGCTGATGGAACTTCACATTATGCCATAGCATCATCTATTAAAAAGATGATGCACTCTCAGAAAACATGATGACGTGGCATGTGGAATGGAGATTCATATCTTGAGATAGTTTGTCCATGAATTGAAATTTCTCAAAATGAACTTCATTAAGGGCATGCATCCATGGTATATGATGTTGTCTAATAATTATTACTAAGCAAAGTAGTCAGTAACAAAATTACTTAAAAAATTTTCTTTTCCTATTGATCAAGTAGAATACTACATCAATGTTCCTTTTAGTATTCAGTTTATTATCATCAGCAATGTTTTTTAACTAAGCGAGTCACGAGGTTAATATTCAACCTGAGGTGAACTGGGATTGATCAGAATTCTCAAGTATATATTAACTGTTCATTAATTTTATTTAAAATAATAAGTCAAAATAATATCACTTAACAATACATAAATAACTTATCATAATAGTTTCATTGAGTTTTACATAATAAATTTATCTGAGTAAAAAATAATTCAAAATTAATGATATCTTATTAATGTCTTATATGGTGATTTATTATTTGAATTTGTACATCAGTTTGCAGAAAATGAGAATTTATTAATGGAATTGTGATGCCAACACAGAATTTCTTTTAAATAACCATAATCACTTCATAAATTTCATGTTTGTGACAATAGAATAATTACAAAAACAAAAATAACAATAACAATAACAATAAGAAAAATGAAAAGTTTAGTGGATAGAATATAAAATCAAATTAGTTGTCATGGATCTGCATATGTTATATGCATGTGAAATCTAGTTTATCCTCAAATTAAATAATGGGTCGATTATGCTAATTGGTCCATGCTGCTCGATGGAAAAGACTCTAAATGAATCTAGAGCCTCAAGTTCAAATCCTACGGGCTTCAATAATTCTTTCTTCAAAAGCAACATGCCACCTTCACAGGGAGCAACATCCCTGCAACTTGATCAGCTAAACCCAATGAACCACAACCAGGTTGACTAAATTGCCAATCATTCAGAAAACTTGGACAGCATTGAGTGGTTCATATATATATATATATATATATATCACGACTGCCCAGTTGTCCACTTCTTAGGCTCACGACAGGCAAGCCCAGTCCAGGTTAGGAAACTATGACTGTGAGGTAATCATATGTGTCATGAGTCATGATTCCATGAGTTTAATTAGAATGCAGGATTTTGCCATAACATGAAGCAGAGAAGAAATAACAATAATTATTAGAACATACTGCTGTAAGAACACGATCTTTCTGAATCAAATTGTGAATGGAGCCAGTATCATTTGAGTTATTCCCTAAATCAGAAGGGTCATATCTCCCCACAAGGGAAGTAGCAAGCATTGTTTTCCCATAGTTGACTGTCTCTCGTATTAGATGTGATATAACATGAAAGCGAGCACCATCATCTAACACCCCATATTGAGACCTTATTGCAAGCAAAACCCTGAGAATAAGACAACAACAAAATGTTAAATCTTTCAGGTGAAGATCTAAGTATGAGCACAACTTGATGAAAATGAAAGGAAAAAAAAAAAAAGCCCAGAAACAAGTCATCTAGAATGCATTGGATACATGGAAATGTAGTTGAAGTGAAAGATATAGTACCAGAGGAAAAACTGCAATCTGCTCTTGCTTTGCTCATCTTCAGCAGCCAGAAGACAAGGCAAAAGTGAAATCACTTGTTGCACACATCGTGATGCTCTCTCCAGAGAAGATTTGCAAAGATATGTAAACACAAGCCGGAAGACAATTCTTGGGCACCTCACCCCCCTTAAAAGCATGGCTTTATCAACAGTTTTATTTGGTTTTCCACCCAAGGCATTGCCTATTCCTCCTGATACAACAACTGCAGCCATTTCAGCAGCTGGAATATTCAGTGATTCAACAAGACCACGGGCTCTCTGACCAAGTGAGGGTCCCCCTGCTGATGATGATTTAGCTAACATCTTGCTTGGGCCTTTCCCATTCATCTCACTAATGATAATCCACAAATTGTCATACAAATTCCACCACCTATCATCAATTAGATCCTCTTCACGCATGATCGGATGCTTGCAACCCCATGGATTTCTAAACATCAAGGAGTCACGACAATAAGTCACAAAAAAACATAAGACAACATGATAACAAGTTGTAGATATCATGTTATGAAAGGGCCAATAGTATTATCATGTAAGACATGTTAATGCATACACCGATAGCACCAAGAAGAGAGTCAGCCAAGGCAAGAAATAAAAAAAAGAAAAGAATATCAGAGGAACCTAGATGTTTGGTTATCAAATTCCCCTTGCAATATCTCATGTAATGCAGAGTCAAAATTCTTCTGAATTTCCAATTCTGAAGAGTCAGCAGACATATTAGAGCCATGTGCTGGAAACTGCAAAACAAGGAAAGAGACATGAGTTAGGTTCAAATAAAAGAACCTCTGGTTTCAGAAGTGCACACATTTTGCTTCATCTAAATACTCCAAAGAGCAGAAAATTTCAAGCTCCAGTGCATCCTCTATATCAAAACAACACAGTTGGGCAGTTATATAATGCTGTTTGTGATTCTTATGTTTCATGTTTCTGCAAAGGGTAAGCAATTGACTTCACTAGCTTTTGAGTACAGACCAAAGAAATGGAAATCAGAGTTTTTTTTCTGGTATGATCTGCTCTGGATTTAAAAACAAATATTAATAAATAGTTGGCACTTTTAATGTGCACCATTTTTGCTGAACATATTAGGAGAACGATGGAATAACTTTGATACAGAGAAGTGCATCACTCACTATAAAACAGCAAGCATGGATAAATGTTACCGCATCTGTGATTGAGAAGAGAGAGAGAGAGAGAGAGACCCTAAGCACCCCTCAGGTAATTGGCTCAGGACCCCTAAGGCTTTATATGAGCATACTAGTGCAGGTTTGTTGATTCTGCATCCTGTAAATTATTCTGACTCATTTTGTATAATGGAATTGCTTATGATGCCTTTTATCTTTTTGAGTCAGAAACCCTTCCCCACCAACTCATAAGATACATATCGACAGTCATATCCAACAGTTGCTACATATTCTCCATGTTTCTTCAAATTAAAGAAGAAATGGGCAAAACTTGAATTTCTAGAAGATGTGATTCAAAAATATATAACATTCAAAATAAGCGTAGTAATTTATACTATACGCTATATGGAAAAAGTCATCCACTTTCATCCAAGTGTAAAAAAGAACAGGGTTCGGCAAATGCAAGCAATGTACTAGCAATGGGCATACTGGGTTCAAGTATATAACAATCAGAAAAAAAATCCTTGACTTCAGATTCTACACTAACTCCTTCAGGGGCACCAAGAAATTCATTCTAAAAGTAAATAGGGCATAATTGAGTTGAAAAAACAACTATATGAAAGGATCAAGGATGCAGAAGATGCCAAGACCCCTTCATTATTTAACAATTAAAAGAGACAAATAAAACTAGGGGACCACAATACTCATGTGGCTGGACTTCACCAAGCACCTTTCAAACTTCAATTGTTAACATGAGAATTTCGCAGTTTGGGAAAATCTAGGTGTAGAAGAACAGTAGTGAGAGAAGAGAGAAGGCATCTTTGCTCCAGATAAAGGATAAAGCTTACCAGATTTTTTTGGTCAATTTCAGAGATCAGCATCTCGTCAACTAGCCTTAGAAGATATAAGGTATTATCCCGGCATGGTTGTGCAGCAAAAATATTGTCCTCATAAGAAAAATCCACCAGTCTTTGAATCAGATCACTATATATATCGCGGAGCAAGTATAGATATGATACACCCCCCTGTGATGAAAAAAATGAAAAGAAACAAGCATCCTCAGATTGTTGACTAAAGATAACTCTTCTGCACCAGATATGTAGGAATTTGGTAAAGGGTGCAACTTACATTCTCACAGTTTAGAAGTATGAAATTCACAGTTTCATCCAACTGTTGCCAGCCACCTTTGACAGAATGAATATAATGACAAAGAACAACACAAAACAAACTCCTCACCAAAGTCTGCTCCAGTAATTCAGTCTCACTGAGGATGCGAGACTCAACTTTGTATTCTCTCAATGCATCAAGCTTTAAAGATGCTGTTAACCAGGCATTCCATCCATACTCCTATTCCCAGAATTCAATCAATTAGAAACTCATTCAGCAAAATTCAGCAAAAAAGTTTACTATTCAGAGTCTCGTACCATTAAAGCCTCAATATTTGAAAAATTTGAATCTAATAGATCAAGCAGATCTCTAATTATTTTCGTTCTTGCAGATGCATCACCACAGCTGGACAAGAATCTGAAAATGATAACCAAGATCTGAGGAAGGAAAAAATGAGAGCCATTGCCTTTGTTTTTTGGCTTTTCAACTTGGCTATGTTTCTGTAGAACCTGCATGTATCCATTACCAAGAAACAGATGTAAATCAGCAGCAAACCGAGGTTGATACATAGCAGCAGATCCTTAAGTAGCTAACATTAGGGGAAAAAACTCAAAAAGAAAAAAAAACGCCTCTCACAAAATGTTAATAACTTAATGTTACCTGTTTGGGACTAGCACCACCAAGAAGAACATCAAACAAGCTGGCACATAAATAATCTGTCAGTGGAAACCTGAACAACCTATCAGAGATAGCTGAAAATATTAGCTGCATCCTTGAACTATTCTTCTTCTGGATTTCTGAAAGTGATCTAGATCTTCCAACAGAAAGACTGAAAAATCTTGGCCCCTTTTTCTCAGATGGTATACCAACCAAAAGCCTTCCTATGAACTGCAAGCTGAGCAATCTGATTGGCTCGTGATCCCTATATTAAATGAGTAGGAAATTATAAAGAACGAATCCATGCATCGCCATTCTCAATTACTCATTCCTCACTAAAAATCATCACACATCATACATAATCTTTTACTCAGTTTTAAACCATTTATACAAATCATTATTAGATGGAAATAGTGATAACATTTTACTTTATCCAACCCTCCAAATCACAATAAATACAACTTTATATGCCTAATGCATACCTTTGAAGAAGATTTACAAAAATATAGCAACCACCAATCAAATTGACTTGTTCAAGGAAAGCAACAAGCAGTGGTTTTTGAGAAAGAGCACGGATGACCATATGCAGAAGATCCTCAATGCATGACACATCCTGGCTTAACTCAAAGAAGGCTACAAGGGCTTTTACATCGGTGGCTGAAATACTCTGCCTGCATATACCAGATAAACAGCATCACCTTGATGTTGACCAGAGCATTAGACAAAATCCAGATCAGTTTAGAAATCAGGAACTTAATGCGTGGGAAGACTAACCAACCACCCCCTACTCCTCAAAAATGATAGGATTAAATATATTAGTATGTGTTTGTGGCCTGTATTAAAAATGGGAGGGGGGACAGAAATAACAAATCCCACAAATGACAAACTGCCCAGACTGACACCATACCTGAGGCTCATTTCACCAAGGCTCAATAAAAGAAGACGAATTTTGTGTATTTCTTCTCTGCTGGGTCTCTGTCCAATTACTTGTTTGGTAATGGGATGAATAAGAGGCTTCCCTCCAATAGCAAATCGAGATTTTGAATTATCCCAATAAAATTGACGGATTATATCAATAACACGTGGAAGCCGACATAAACTTGAGAGCAACCTTGGATCATTATCAAATTGCTGTATGAGAAACATGTACAGTTCACGCTGCACCCTGTAGGTTGTGTAGACCCAGATAAAAGGATTAAGAAAAATGCTAGATATAGCATCTTCAACAAGCACCTCGGCTGAACCTGAACCAGAAACAGAAACAAAAAACCTGCTTGAACCATAATATGATATATGAAATTGCCAAAATACAACAAGGGGATCGCAAAGTGTCTCAAACACATTAAAATCAATTTTTACACAATGCACTCAAAATACTCGCGTCAGAACTGAGATGCATACCGCAATTTGCAGCAACATTAAACAGATGTTTCAAGGCAGAAAGGGTTTCCAAATTAAGTTGCTGTGGTGGAACTGATTGCATTAAAAATCCTAGTATTGAAAATCCAGAAAGAAGATGCATTTGTTGTTGGTTTGCCAAATTCTCATCTAATACCGAAGCTATAAGCTCAATAACCTCTGCGGTCAGACGCTCTCTTGTGATGGGTGTGAGCAATGCTTGCTCAAAGGACCCAACTCCATCATTTTCATATCTATCAGATTGCACAATGAGAGGGAAGAAGACAGACACACCCCCAACACAGTAAATTATCTGCTGCAGCAACCGTCGCGAGCATAACTGTGTACCCACCATTACAGATGCCTCAAATGTCTTCTTGTCAAATGCATGATCCGATACTGGTGAAACATTAAACAATTTCTTGCCATCACTTGCCTGAAAAAGGAGATCACATTCTGAATTTGGCTAAACATTTAAACCAGCATAAAAATGAAAGCATCTCATGAAGGGAAAACCTGTGCATTTAGTCCAAAGATAATTTTTGATGCCAGGCCATCTTTGCCATCAAGAATACCACTGGGCAACGGGCCATCATAAACTGGTGCAGATTCATTTTCAAGGAAAGAGTACATGTAACTTGGTCCTAAGGAATAGATACCTTGGACTTGGTCAGATGAAATGGCATCAGAAAAAAAATAAACCGGACCAATCTGACCGTGAAAACACAAAATGTCTTGGACAAAATCCAAAGAGCCATCTTCTTCACTCTGAGGCAAATTAAATTTCATTCCAATTCTACAGTTTGTCAAAAACTCATTAAACTTTGGATATCTGAAACATAAAAAAGTACAAGTATTATATTCATTAACCTTCTATAACCTTACTAATTTATCAGTAGAGAGAAACATTGGATCTAGAATATGACCTGCATCTTTCAGATGATACTAGATGACCATCTACATAACATCTCAACAGACTACCCCCAGAAAAAGCCCTTCCAATGCTATGAGTTAGACACAGAAAATGCCATTTTTTTCTGACCAAGTTAACGTGCAGTTGCACATTCTGCCGCTTCAGATTGTTTGACTGCCAAAGAAACAAAGACTATAGCATAACATAGACCAATGATAATAGTCCTTTTAGCACATAGCTGCAAGGAAAGCCAAAAACTAGCACAAATTTTGAGAAGTTATCAATTTAAATTTCACAATAAAAAAAAAAAATCCTCATTTTCCAAGAAAATTTTACCACAAAAATAAGCCTATCCTTTCCAAGGACTGCCAAGCATCCTTTTCCATTTTCAGTCAGGAAACTGAAAAGGCCCATTGTTCCATTTCTTGGGAAGCTTTCCACCCTAAGCCAACATGAAAAGGAAAAACCTTTATTCGGTGGCCACTGTATAGGTGTCTTAATTGCAATCCCCTACAACGAAGGTAAAATATCACGTTAGCATTCTAAACGAACATTCTATTGATGCCAAAATGATGAAAAATCAGTAAACCATTTCAACTGGAATGCTGCTTACTGCTTTGTTGAAGAATCTTAAATGATAAATGAAACAAAACAGCAAGAAAAGCAAAGATGCACATAAAATCCAAGCTATTCACCATTAATCATGTCTCGCATGTTGAAGTATTTACTGCAAGTAAACTTTATACTGTGCAGGCAAAATGGAGAACTAGAACTCACCATTGCTCAAAAATTATTAGCAAAAACAATGCTTAGGTTAGATCAGTTGGTTGTCCAATCTTGAGGTAGCTTTAGCGGGCCGGGGGGGAAGGGGGAAGGAGTCCTCAGAAAACGAAGAAATGCTAAAATTGAGAAGTTGACATAAGATCGATGAATCAACTCTTAACAACCAAAAGTAAAGCAGACCATGGGAAAGGAAGAATTACAGTTAACATAATCCTCACATGATATTACCTAAAATTATCCAAAATACAGTTTTGGCCTGGCCCTTGTTTTCATTAACTAAATCAAGAAGAGAGCAAAAAGAGAGGAAGAAAATACTTCTGATCATAGCAATAATTCATATACCTACAATAGGTAACAAGACTACCAAATGATGACAAGACAAATGCAATTAAGCAATCACACAAAAAAGTAAGAAAATGACGACAGAAACCAACATGCATGCACATGAAGAAAAATTATATTCAATTCTAAGTGCATATTTTGCATGTGTGACAGGTAAATTCCCAAGGATAAGAGTGTTTGGCAATACTTAAAAAATGTTGTTCACATTTCAAAAATGGTTGGGAGTTTATACAGCTTGAATAGGAGTGAGACAAGAATGAGGACATTTGTCTCCAAGTGCAGGAAAATAAGGTCTGCAAAAAGTAAAATCCTTAAGAACAGAAATGTTTGTACTGGTCCAGCACACAGCTAAGCAAGCACAAAGGAGCAGCGCTCAAGCTCAGACTGCTAAATTTCTCAAGTTCACCATCCAGCAAACTCAATTCATAGCAAAGCAAAACATCTCTATAGGAACCCCATCCCAACGGCCTAACCATTCTCATCTCAAAAACTTCAAACAAAAAAAAAAACAAAATAAAATTCCAGAAGCAGAAAGAAAGAATATTTGGTTGTATTTATACTTCAACATACATGAGCAATAATGTTATGCAAACTATTGTACGGAATGAGTTTTTAAGCCAGAGAATGTTGTTTTCTATGTAGCTTCAAGGAAATTGCAAGGACTTACAGAATTGTTGCCACTAAGGTCAAAAAAAGCAGTGGGTCCTTTCTCATTCAGCATTGACAATACAGTGGTCAACAATAGTGAGCAGTACTGCTGATGACCCCCAACTTTTTCACTTCGAAGGAGAGCAAAGATTTTTCGAATATCCTTCCCAGATATGCTATGCCCACCAATCACCTGGATCAATTGTGCAATTTTCAAAATGACACTATCATTATCTTCTTCAGCAAACCAATCAAGTAGAAAACTAAGCATTCCTGCTCTGACACATGAAGCTCGATTAGAAATTGAATCCCTGAGCAGCTGTAGAAATAAATTGAGCCCATTGTTCCGCAAGGAGTCACTGCTCTGCCCAATACAAAATAACAAGTAATGATATAGACTGAAAATATCATAACACAATGCTGGAGATGAAAACTTCTGTAGCTAAATAATAAACTTTGAAATGAAAATGCAGAAAAGAAAGCCAATAAATGAATTACCAACCTTCTGCAAAACACTCAGATAAAGTATGATCACATCTTCATTCTGAACGAAGAAGAGGGAGAAAAACACATCAGAAACACCGCCCACTTACTATTAAAAATAAAACCCCCACAAATATCCAGTGTTAATGTAGCATGAAACACAAAGAAATAAATGGTGCGCAAATCAGACAAAAGAATTCCCACAATGAATTGGTTGCAATTTTCAATAAAGAATTCACCTTTATGAGAGGGTTTACTTTTATATCAAACTTTCCATCAACAAGCAGGTCAAGAAGTGCACTCAGAAGTGCCTCACTTGGACTCCATTGACAAAAGTCCAAAAGCAAACTCTGCATCGTCTGATAACTCTTGCCAACTAGATCTCTAAATGAAGCCTGCAAATATTTAGTATAATAATATATATATATTGCATCAAAAATTGTAATGAGAGAGAGAGAGCACACAGAAAAAGAATTCAGATACAAAAAATAAAAAAATAAAAAAGTAGAAATCTAAACTGAAGCAATATGTCAGCATCGAGATAATGAAAATGTGAAAGATACACCAGCATTTTTATTTTCCACATTTTTGGTACAAGGAAGCATGAAGATGTAAATAATTTATGTTAAGCCATTGCACCATGCAAGGAAAAAAAATTTCTTCCCTTCTGATTTTTGCAAATAAAATCTTGACTTAAATCTGTTTGAGTTAGCATGTGTTTGACAAGAATGATCATGGAAACCCAAGAATTGATCAAACATTGGAAGATGTTGACATCTGAAAATTATGAAAAAAACTAATTGTCTCCTTTAGAAATTTTGGAATTTCAAAATAACCCCATTGCCCAACACCAGAGATAGCATAACAATCTCTTTGACCTTAGCACGCATCATAATATTTGCAGTTGCTGTTCATGAACCCCAATGTTACTTGACCAGCTCATCTAATGTTCCAAACAGCAACCATGTCTAACACTGATGACAGCCAACCAAATATTAGACTGTATATAATCTGAGTTCCAGGCCATTCAACCCCCACCCCCCGCCGCCATCTTCCTTAACATTTTTCATTACACAACTACATGCAAGTACTTATGTAAACTGACATTTTTGGGGAACAATATCTGAATATATAGAACCATATCCAATTATCTTATCAACTGACAGCCAAATGATAAAAATATAGTACAACCCGAAGCCATTATGCCCCACTTCCTAACATCTTTAATCACACAATAATTCCAACGGTGCAAGTCCTTATGTAAATTGATATCTCTGATGATCATCAATGGAATATACTGTACCACATCGCAGCAGATTCCTCAGCATAAACTACATCAGACTCTCACATAGAGCTTACAATTTTTAAAATCACATGTGAGATATCTACACTAGTGCACTGGAGGAACAGAAGCAGTATATAACATATATAGAAGACTGAAATTCAGCTACAGCTGAAATTAACGACATGACATGTATCCACCCATTATATAAAAATCTGCAAGTTTACATTGGGATCATAGTAACTTTAAGAGCCTGAAATTATTTGTTTAAATTACCTGAATGAGCTTCATAATATGCAGGTTTTATTTGGTGGGTCAAATTCATGAATTGCATAAAGATTTATCTATCCATGCTCCCCGAGAATGCATGCAAATTATGTGAAGAGAAGTTATTTTAATCTAAATTTGCTTGTAAGAATTTAGGATGTACAAGTTGAACCAAAAGCTCACATTCAAATCACATTTATTATACAAATGCAACCTAGGAAAAATATACAGCCTAAGAACCATTCTCAAAGACTAAGGAACAATCAAACGCACACAAGACAGAGCACGAGAGAGGATTACCTTTGAGCTGTCATTATTTGCAAGGAGACAGGTGAGAGTCTGAAGGACATTTAAAACTAACTTCTCCCCATTGGCTTCATCAAGATTACCATTTAGTAAAGAAACAACATGCAAAAAGCATTCGCCATCACGAAATAATGCCTGATAGTACTGAAGCAGGAAAAAAAAATAAAGTGAGACAAAGCAAAATAAAAGTAAAATTCCAACCGCTATCACCTCATACCTCCTATCATACCCCCCCCCAAAAAGCATCACCAGCCCACAATATCCTGCTCCCAAAATCCACCCTACACCACTACTTCCAAAAACATAAAATCAAGAAAGAGAAGAAAAAGGATTATGTATGAATTACAAATTACCTCAGGCTCAGCTATGAGCATCTCTCTCATTCCAACCAAAAGATCAATGGACAACTGCACAAACCTTTTCTCCCTTTCCTTTATTTGTGTAAATGTTTCTAAATACTTCGAACATAACTGCAACTTTGCCTTTTCATCTTCCGGTGATGATGGAACAGTCTAAAGAAGTAGATAAGGCAAATTTTCAGCTGCTTTGACACTTTAGCAACAAAAAACTGGCATATCAAACAAACACATACATAGAAAAATACCTTCATGAGGTCAAGAATGTGCCCAAGCACAGTATTTCTCATTCCTTCTTCCCAGAATAAATTAAACAAACAATCAATACAAGTCAAATCACGCATAACAAAACTTTTTGCATCATCTGCTATTGAGAAAAACTTTGTGAACAGACTCATGCATGTTTCCATGCATTCAAGTCGACTGTGGACTGTCCCAGGCAAATCAGATATCATGTCACTATAAGTTGGAAGCATTTTCTCTTGACAAGGACCTGCACTGGATTTTCTCGACTCTTTGGCTTGGATAGAAGCAACTTTGAGCACACGAGGAATTGCATTGAGTGCCTTGAAGGATGCAACAGTTTTCTCGGATGAAATTTGCAGTACACGAACTAGACTCTTTGCAACAACATGAGCAATATCAGGACGACAAGCATATTGATCAAGGGCATCCAACAAACAAGACAACTCAGGCTGCAGCAAATGTTAAAAAAATAATAATAATAAGCAAAACAGAAAAGTGTAGGACACCTTCAAAAATTGAAAGACCAGCAATTGTGTCACCATAACACTAACCAACATTTTTATTTCTAAATAAGGTTATGTCAAAAAGAAAAGAGATAGAGGAGCATTCTTTCACATGCATGCACAAGAGAAGCACCAGAATGCCTACAAGGCTACAACTGAAACCTATAAAGCAGTGCTCTCCAAAATGAACAAGAGAACAATGTTTTTTTCACAATTTTTCCAGCTTTTCCATAGCTAACAAGTTTTCCCTCACAAAAATTAATTTGTTCCTTTTCCCAAAGAACAACCTAACAATTAAAATGGCAGGACCATTGGCTGTTTAATTTTCACTCAGCCCCTGCATTTTCATGCAACTCCAAGAATCCACAGGTTGATGTTAGGGTGCAATTCTGCCAGCAAAAGAGTAATCAAGGACCATTTACCATCTCTCTGAAATTACATGCGCAAATGCAAACCCAAATCATATCTTGGACATCTAAATCATGTCCGTGTGCCACTTATACACTACAAAAACAAAAAACTCAAAAGAATACTACTCCCTCCGTCCCACTTTAAGTAGTCAATTGCTCTATTTTGCTTTGTCCCACTTTAAGAGTCCTTTTAGGAAAAAAATTGTATGTTTGCCCTTATTTATTATGCACTAATATACTTAATAGGGTGATAAATTTAGCTTTGATCATGTAAAAATTAAATGTCATGCTTGGAATTAAAAAATGGCAAATTAGTCAATTGCCAATACATATTTATAAAATCAAGATTTTCTAATCATTTCACCAATTTCTGTATTAAAGTGAAAGTAACCACTTAAAGTGGGATGGAGGAAGTACCAAGGAAACAAAATAACCTACCAAATTCTGCACACTTCCATCACAAGTTGCTGCGAATTCAACAAATGAAATTATTTCCATCTGAAGGACTTCAATGCCACTAGCCTTTGTTCTGTTGGTGAAACATGAGGGAGTAGTAGTTTCAAGCTTCCCCGTAAATCCTTCATTACAAGGAAAATACTCTACAGAAATTTCTTCCGAAGCTGGTCTAAAATAGAAAAAGTTCTCTGAGAAAATAAGGTCCCAGATACCCTCTTCCCTAAATACTTCGAGTGATGTAGATGATGAAGCAAGAACCTTTCTGAACACATCAAGGACATAATGCTGCAGAACACTTACAAAGACCCTGCAGAACAGAGAATGAACAAGCAAAAGAATACATAAATGAATTAAGAAGATAGGGGAAAAACAAAAGAAATACCATGGAAAGGGAGTAAAATATGAAACAGCTATCCAGCAAAATTTCATAAATAAATTGTTCTTTTTTTTTTTCCTATTAGTCACCTTAGATGGCTTGGCAATTGATTTTGATTTGAACAAGCCTTAATGCATGGGAAGACAGTAAGAAGAACCCTCATGATCCACTTAATTGAAAGTTCACTATACACTGCCGAAATTGGTATAGAAAGGCGAGCACTGCTTGCTGGAACATGCTGGGATTTAATATTTTCTGGAGTAGCTATGAAAGAACAAAGTACCCTGCTCAAGCTAACAACATATTTGTTCCAAAATTCAGAGAGAGAGGCATCAGATGGCAAGGGAAAAGACAGCTTCGGTTTTGCATGATTCTCATCTAATCCAGAAGCAGGCATTTGAAAATCATCTTGCATAGACAAATCCTTTATTATCTGCTGGTATTCTTGAAACGTGAAGGCAAGTGAACAAAAGCTATTCGCAAATTTATGAATCCTTCCATTTTCGCATAAAAATTGCATGCTGTTCAAATTGCCAAAGCTAGACACTTGTTAAGGAAAATAACGAAGTTATCACCTAACCAAACTTAAGTTCTCTCTTCTTCATTTCGTGTCAAGATATTTATGGGATAGCCAAGACTGAATACTAATTTAAAGATAGCATCCCTTGTGAAAAGCACAATGTTTAAAAAGGATAGTGCCATCTTGCTCTACAAGTATTTCTCCATATAAAATTACAGAGAGGATAAACTCAGCAATTTCAATCCATATAATATATATATATATATATATATATATACACACACACATACATATATATAGTTGACACATGCATGACCATGTGTTCAAGGAACTTATTACACTTATAAGAAAAGAAAATGCTACATATTGATTCTCAATTTAAAATAAAACTTCCTGCATCATTAAACAAGTCCAGTAGAACATTCAAAATCCTTTATTTAGAGTTTATCAATAGTGGGTCACTTGAAGGATACGCAGCCTCTCTTAAAACTGTCAAGGAAAGAATGTGAAGATGAAAAATTTTCAGCAAGGGATTTTCGTTTCTGCAATAAAATTAAAACCACGTGAGAGCATGGACAATGAGAAGCTCTATAAAATAAATCGCATCTTTGAAAAGAAATTACAAACCAGAAAGGAAAAGAAATGACAACCACATATAATCAACATCAATATTGTGCAGCAACTAGCAAAACCGCTTATCTGTCATAATTATTGATAGCTGAACTAAGTAAAATATGCCAAGAAAAAATAGAAAACCTTTAGATGATACTGGTGGGGCCACAGAAGTTAATGCTAGATGATTTATAAGTCAAGCCAAATAACAATGAGAGAGACACAGTTATCTAAAAGGTTTGATGTATAAGCCAAAAAACACAGCCAATTTCAATAGCACAACTTGAAAGCAAAACAGGCAAAATTTCTGCATTACAATCCCCTCTCCTAGCTCCCTCCAACAAAAGAACCTGCTCAAATAAATAATTTGGTCAGAGACCAAAGTTTGGGTAGAGAAATTCCCTCATCTTTATGCTGAGTTCAGTGGTCTTCTGAAGAGATTAGTTAAGAGGTTTGGCATTGAGGAGAAATTTCAAAGGAGAATCACCGGTATGATGAAGTGTATCATACTTGCTTGATTAAGTATTTTGAGGCATTACTTTAGGTTCTGAAGAGTAATTTGAGGCATTTTTCCCACTGATTATGCTATTTGGACCATCAATTAACACCCACGGGGGACAGCAACATCACAGGCAACGTTTACGTAACAGATTTTGGAAAATAGAAAGACATCTGCAACTAAAATCCTGTTGTTCAAATCATATGATTCTCGAGTCAAATTGTACATTTTTATAGGGTGAAATGAATTCTGAATCTAGCAAATCAATAGTTGAACTGAGTAAAACAATAAATTCAGTTAATTCTTTTCTTGTAGCACATGGAGCCCCACAACTTTGAATTTTAAAGTCTCCCTAAGGTAGTTTCTTCCAATTTTTTCCTCGCCCTCTTATTTTTGCTGTTTACAATTCTAGAAAAAAAGGTTATTATTTGACTGTTTGTACTGATTCTTACAATTTGTTTTTGTTCCTCATTCTCGATTGACAAGCCAGGATTTCAAATTTCAAATCCCAAATTTTGGCAACTATAACACTATTTCCATTATCCACATAAATGGAGCTCCTGAGAATAAGCTCTTTAGGACCATAAGGGTATCCAATTTTCAATTTTCAGACACTGAAGTGAGTTATAAGGGAGTATCGATGGGTTCTAAACTTTAGCAAGTGCATATGATCTATCAAAGAAACAACCTTTACAAATAAGGACCACCGATACAATAATGCCTATGCATGCATAATGGGTACTTCAGATGCGTTGTGCAAGTACAAAAATAGAATTTGATCCACATATAAAACCAGAAGAAATATCTTTATCAGAAGTGAACAGAAAACCATAAATTGCAGTGAAATTTAACTTCTCAATCAGAGCTATTGATACTGAATATCATAGGTTCAGATGCAACATCAATCACGATACAGACTATTCTATCAGTGTATATATGTATTCCTTATATAGTTTAGTTGATTTCCTTGTATAGTTTAGTTGATTTCTAGGCTAACATTTAGGCTAATATTTGTTAGTTTCCTTGGTTGATCTTTCCTTTCTTGGTCTCCAATCTCTTGTATATATTCTGAGATTTTCATGAATGAAAGGTAGCTTTTCCATCATAAACTTTGTCATGGTATCAGAGCCTATTTGGCTGTTTTGAACGTTTTTCTTGAGGCAGAAATTTCTGGATTTTGGTTCTTCTTTGGGTCACTGTTCTTTGTGTCTGTCGGGATCTCACCGCCCATCAGGAAGGTAGCGCAAGGTGTTTTCCGGCCTGTTCCCCAAGTCCGGTGACCGGGTGTTGAGCGAGTGCAGCTCACGCGCCGTCTGAAGCTTTCGGTGTACTGTTCACGCGCCGGCAAGTGGTGGCGCGTGGAGGCACGTGAGGCGGCCGTTTCTTCTCCGATTTTTTCTCCGACGTCGCAATCCTTTTTCCGGTGGTTCTCCGGTGTTGATTTGGCCATCCGACTTTGTTAGGAGGGTGGACAGTGCATTTGCTTCTGGTTTTTGGTTCGGGTTGCTGTTTCTGTTTCTGGTTTGGGTTCCTGCTTCTGGTTTGGGTTCCTGCTTCTGGTTTTGGTTAGTTAACTTGCAATTTTTCTTGGGTCAGTCATTTTTTTTGCTTCTACAATATGTCTTCTTCCGAGATTTTGGGTATTAGATTCACAGGAAAGAATTATGCTGCATGGGAGTTTCAGTTCAGAATGTTCCTGAAGGGAAAGGAGCTTTGGGGACACATTGACGGGTCTTCACCTGCTCCAGCAGATGGGACAGGACGAAATGATTGGGAGACAAAAGATGCCAGGGTTGCTTCTTGGATCATTGGTTCTATTGAAGCTCATATGGTGAATAATTTGCGTTCCTTTACTACTGCCAAAGAGATGTGGGATTATCTTAGGAGAATATACCATCAAGATAATACAGCTCGTCGATTTCAATTGGAACTTGAGCTTAGCAACTTTAGTCAAGGTAATCTTTCTATTGAGCAGTATTATTCTGGATTTTTGAATTTATGGAGCGAGTATTCTGGTATTATTTATGCAAAGGTTCCTAGAGAGGTTTTAACCAGTCTTCAAGCAATTCATGAAGAAAGTCGGCGTGATTAGTTCTTGATGAAATTAAGGCCAGAATTTGAAGTTACTCGAGCTGGATTGCTGAATAGAAATCCGGTTCCATCATTGGATGTGTGTTTTGGTGAATTATTGCGTGAGGAGCAGAGGTTGGCTACACAAGCTGTTATTGGTGCATCTAGGGAGTCATCTGAACTTGTCAATGTTGCTTATACTGCTCAAGGACAGAACCGTAGAAAGGGACAAGTGCAGTGCTTTAGTTGCAAGGAGTATGGGCATATTGCTCGTAATTGCAAGAAGAAATTCTGCAATTATTGTAAGCAGACTGGACACATTATAAAGGATTGTTCTACTCGTCCAGAAAATCGAAGAATTCGAGGCTTACAAGCTGCTGTTCCAGCCAGTAGCTGTGATTTTCCACCACCTACACCGTCTCTCAATGCTATACCTACCATTAATCAGTCTACTGTTACTCCAGAAATGGTACAACAGATGATTTTATCAGCATTCTCTGCTTTTAATCTTCAGGGGCAAGGTAAAAATGTTTATCCTTGGCTTGTTGATTCTGGTGCATCTAATCATATGACTGGGTCTTCTCATTTGCTACAAAATCTTCGAAAATATACTGGCACACAAAATATTCAGATTGCTAATGGAAATGACCTTCCTATTACTGCCATTGGTGATATTGGACCTTCTTTTTGTAATGTGTTTGTTTCTCCTGAATTGTCTACTAATTTGATTTCGGTTGGTCAAATGGTGGAAAATAACTGTAATGTAAACTTCTCTCGTGGTGGTTGTCTTGTGCAGGATCAGGTGTCGGGGAAGGTGATCGCGAGGGGGCCTAAAGTGGGCAGATTGTTTCCATTGCAGTTTACTATTCCTAGTACTTTGTCTTTAGTTTCTAATATTGTTGACAATAAGGCTGAAGTTTGGCATAAACGGTTAGGCCATCCGAATAATGTTATTTTGAATAAGTTAATGGAACATGGTTTTCTTGGGAATAAAGTTCAGTCTTCTGGTCATATATTATCTCTTGATTGTTCTACTTGTAAATTGGGAAAAAGTAAGACATTGCCTTTTCCAGCTTGTGGAAGTCGTGCTGATACTTGTTTTGCAGTTATACATAGTGATGTTTGGGGTATTACTCCTGTAATTTCACATGGGCAGCATAAATATTTTGTTACATTCATTGATGACTACAGCCGTTTCACTTGGATATATTTTTTGCATTCCAAAGCTGAGGTGCTAAATGCATTTCGCGCTTTTGTGGCTTATGTTGAGACACAGTTTTCTACCTGCGTAAGAGTTTTACGGTCAGACAATGGTGGGGAATATATGTCACATGATTTTCAGGGTTTCTTGCAACAAAAAGGTATTATATCTCAGCGATCATGTCCTTACACTCCTCAACAGAATGGGTTGGCTGAGCGGAAGAATCGTCACTTGTTAGATATGGTTCGCACATTGCTTCTGCAGTCTTCAGTTCCATCTAAATTTTGGGTGGAAGCTTTAGCTACTGCAGTCTATTTAATCAATCGTCTTCCTTCTCAGCAGTTGAATTTTGAATCCCCTTATTATCGTCTATTTCGCAGGCACCCTGATTATCATACATTGCGCACATTTGGTTGTGTTTGTTTTGTTCACTTGCCTCCTCATGAGCGTCACAAGCTAATAGCTCAATCTGTTCGCTGTGCTTTTATGGGTTATAGTACTGCTCACAAGGGATTTCTATGCTATGATGCTGTTGCTAATCGCATGCGTGTTTCTAAAAATGTGATTTTCTTTGAACATGAGTACTACTTTCAACAACATGTTTCTCCTTCGGAATGTGTTCTTCTACCTCACTTTGATGGCATATCTCGCCCAATTGAACGTTTTCGGCCGGGAATGGTCTATCAGCGACGACAGCCCCCTCCCTCATCACATATTCTTCCCGACCCTGATCCATTGCCATCTTCAGTGACCACTAGAAGAAGCACTCGTGTTCGGCGGCCTCCAGATAGGTATGGTTTCTCTGCCACATTATCTCATGCTATAGCTCCTACTTCTTATTCTCAGGCAGCTAAACAAGCATGTTGGGTCAAAGCCATGCAAGAAGAACTCCAGGCTCTTCAGGAGAATCATACATGGGATCTTATTCCTTGTCCTGCTGGAATTAAGCCCATTGGTTGTAAATGGGTATACTCCATTAAGCTAAGATCTGATGGCTCACTTGACCGATATAAAGCAAGGTTGGTCGCTCTCGGTAATAGGCAAGAGTATGGACTAGACTATGAGGAGACATTTGCTCCTGTTGCCAAGATGACGACTGTGCGACTCATTCTTGCTATTTCTGCTTCAAAGGGGTGGCCCTTACGACAGATGGATGTGAAGAATGCCTTTTTGCATGGAGATCTTCAGGAAGATGTATACATGACGCCACCATCTGGATTATTTTCTACTCCCTCTTCAGATGTCTGTAAGTTAAAGAGGTCACTATATGGTTTGAAACAGGCTCCTCGGGCATGGTTTAATAAATTTCGTGCTGCTCTTCTTAGTTTCTCTTTTGTTCAGAGTCAGTATGATTCCTCCTTGTTCCTGTGCAAATCTTCTAAGGGAATTGTCTTGCTTTTGGTATATGTCGATGACATTGTTATTACTGGGGATGATTCTGACTTGATTTCTCAGCTTCAAGAGCGTCTTCAAGGTGCCTTTCATATGAAAGATTTGGGTTCTTTACACTATTTTTTGGGCCTTGAAGTGTGTTCTACCAAGGCTGGTATTTTTTTGCATCAACATAAGTATACTCAAGAGTTGATTTCTTTGGCTGGTCTTCAGGATGGTCGTCCTGTTCATACTCCTTTGGAAGTGAATGTTAAATATTGTCGTGATGAGGGTGATTTTCTTTCTGATCCTTCTTTGTATAGACGCCTCGTCGGCAGCCTAAACTATCTGACTATTACTCGTCCAGATATTTCTTTTGCTGTTCAACAGGTTAGTCAATTTATGCAAGCACCCAGGCATCTTCATCTAGCTGCTGTCCGTCGCATCATCCGTTATTTGCATGGTACTTCTACACGAGGTTTGTTTTTCCCAGTTGACTCTCAAATCCGTCTTGTTGCTTATAGTGATGCTGATTGGGCTGGGTGCTCGGATACTCGACGATCCATTACTGGTTGGTGCATGTTTCTTGGTTCATCACTGATTTCTTGGAAAAGCAAGAAGCAAGATCGTGTATCTAAGTCCTCCACTGAGTTTGAATATCGAGCTATGTCCTCTGCTTGTTCAGAAATCCTTTGGCTTCGAGGACTTTTAGCTGAGCTTGGCTTTTGTCAAGTTAATCCTACACCTCTCCATGCTGATAATACTAGTGCTATTCAGATTACAGCTAATCCAGTTTTTCATGAGCGTACAAAGCATATTGAAGTGGATTGTCACTCTATTCGTGAGGCATATGATTCCCATGTCATTTCTCTACCACATATCACTACGGAGCATCAGACTGCAGATGTGTTTACTAAGGCTCTTTCTAGCGGTCGACATCAGTTTCTTATTGACAAATTGATGCTTCTGGATCGTCCAGCATCAATTTGAGGGGGGATATCAGTGTATATATGTATTCCTTATATAGTTTAGTTGATTTCCTTGTATAGTTTAGTTGATTTCTAGGCTAACATTTAGGCTAATATTTGTTAGTTTCCTTGGTTGATCTTTCCTTTCTTGGTCTCCAATCTCTTGTATATATTCTGAGATTTTCATGAATGAAAGGTAGCTTTTCCATCATAAACTTTGTCATATTCCCATTGTCAAATGCATTGGGAGATAATGTGGCCTAGACATAACAAAGACAAAAACATGGAATGCAGATATATGCTTAAAAACTCCAGTATTAAAAGTTTACAAACCGAACAAGATCATTTTCAACTTTACCATATGCCAAGATTGCCAGCAGGACCTTGTATTTTACACTAGGATCAACACCCAACAGAAAAATGGAAACTAGCATCTTCAATCACAATAGAAATAGAATTCTCTGTTCGTCAATGCTTTGAAAGTAATATGCAATCATTCCCAAACACATAAAATGTAACTTAGACAAATAATAAAATTACCTCTTCTCATCAACCCAAAAAGTAGTCTTCAACAAAAGCACATTAAGTGGTGGAACCCCAAGGCCATCCAAAAGAACTTCAAGCCCCCCAATACTTTTAAAATGATTTTGACCCCGCGGATTCTCAGATAATGCTAAATGGAGGGTCCTCATAGTCAAGTATTGAAGCGATATATCCAGGCATTGTTCTTTCAAACTAAACCTTCTGATGACACGCAATAATTCTGGAACAGAAGAATTTCAATATGAAAATTTATGCCAAAACAGTAAATATTGGAATAATGCAAAATTTCCCCCCTCAACTTGTCAAAAAAATAAAAAATAAATAAAATAAACCTCTTACATACCTTAACTTTTCGGGAGTCCCCTTACACACCTCAACTTGCTCAAATTGAACCAAATACTCTGTTAAAACCGTAAAATGTCCTATTGCACCTAAACTTGTCTAGGTGTGCAATAGTTGACATTTGTATTAAAGAATCTAGTCCCTTGAGTAGGTTGAGGTGTGCAAGGGAAATTCAAATGGTTAAGGTGTGTAAGAGATTTTTGTCCACAAGTTGAGGAGGGAAGTTATCTATTTACCTCAACAATGCTACACCAAGATTACTATTTAAAATAGGAATAGAAAAATGACAGTGACAGTTTCATCAGAATTTAGATCTAATAGACACTAAACAAAATTTTCAAGGGAACTTAAACATAATAATAAATAGCAATGCTGGATTTCCTAGTTAGATTAGAATTCTATTTTATATCCCTAACTAGAGTTTATTTCCTAGTTAACTTTTATCTTTCCTTATTGGAATAGATTTAGGACTATTTTTGTTTTCTTTATAAATAGCTTGTACTTTTAAGATTTGTTAAGATAAGAGAATTAATAAAATTTTTATTCTCAAAAATCTCTCTGGTATCAGACTTGCCCTTTATAAAAGTTGAGTTTTCTCCTTCTAAGCAATAGATAAAATACCCGTTTTTAGAAAATCATCAAAAAGTTGAATTTTCCTTCTTGTTACATCAGAAAAAATTCCTAATTTTTTGGTACGGTTTGAAAACCCTATAACACCAGAATTTAGTTTAAAATCCCTTTTTTTTTCTGGTGTGATATAAAAACCCTAGAACATCCTAATTTTTAGTGTGGTTTGAAAACCCTATAACATCAAAATTTAGTTAAAAATCCTTAATTTTTTCTCTGATGTGGTTTAAAAACCCTAGAACACCAAAATTGGGGCTTTACTATTTGATTTCGGTTTCTTTTGTTGCGTGAAGCCCTCTCCAGATAGCCTTTTCCTGTCATTGTTGGACTTCTTAGGTGTTGAGCATTCTCCATTACAAACCGATGTTCACGCTCAATATCAAACTTTTTCAGTGCTGAGAATATAATGACGGGAACTTTAGAGAATTTCAAGAACTGCCGTCATTTAGTTTTGTACCACAAGGATGTGTTTACTAAAGCAATTCACAACAGAACTTGTCACATTCTATTTTGCAAGTTAGACATGTTTAATATCTATGCACCAACTTGAAAGAGAGTGTTGGATTTCCCAGTTAGGTTAAAATTCTATTTTATATTCCTAACTAAAGTTTATTTCCAAGTTAGCTTTTATCTTTCCTTAATAGAATATATTTAGGAATCTTTTTGTTTTCTTTATAAATAGCTTCTACCTTTTAGGTTTGTTAAGATGAGATAATTAATAAAATTTTCATTCCAAAAAATCTTCAAGCAAGAAGGAACTTGTGAGAACAATTTGAACTTTTAAGATTTTTAAGTTCTACAGGAATTTAGGAGATTAAGAACAACGAAGCAGCAAATAATTAATAAACCTGGATAATAAATAATGCAACTATCTTCTACATTAGGCTCTGAAGCTACACCATTGACATTTAGAAGACTCCAACACTGCTTATGCAAACCAAATGATCTTATACGTTACGGAAATGGAAAGGCTGAAATATTCTCTCTCAAGTAGCAACAACACATTACAAGGACTAACAATGATTTAAAAACTAAACTCTAAACAAAAACGCTAAAATAAAATAACATCGATAGAACTCATTGCAGTTATAACCATTAAAAACATGTTTTATTGTAGATGCAAGAAGGTAAGGGCTTGAGATACTTCTGACCGCAAGTTTGTTTATCAGAACTAATTATACCCTCATTTTTAATCTTGACACAAAAAAATAAAATAAAATAAAAATAAAAATATTATCACATGCCAATATATGAGGTAAAAATTGTCCATTGATCTGAAAACTCATGCAAGAATGGAATTTAACATGAAGAAATTTGGAAGTGCCTACCTTACCTACTAACCAATTGAGGCCGCCCGCTTCCATCACTGACATAACAGCCTTTTGATGCCAATAGACCCTTGTTTCAGTGGGAATCCCCAAACTACTAGAAGAGTCCATGGGAGACGCGACCATAGGTGGGACAGAAAAATCTATAGAACCACTGTACAACTGAACTTCATCATATTCAATAAGATTCAGATCAATAAAGGTACGTATTATAGACACCACATATACAAGTACTTTCTGCAAAAGTTCTGCCTTCTCTGCAACAACATTGAACAGATTTTCATCACCAGATAGTGCACCAGTTACTGCTTTAAGTTGAACAACGGCCCCTGCAAAAAAGTGCAAAGATGGGGAAAGTGATCAAGAGACATTAAGGTGCATTGTACTATAGAAGGTAAGGGAAAAAAAAAAAAGTGCACTTCTGAAAGCAACATAACAAGAAATTTACTGAAGAAGGCAAAAAGATACAAAACTACATCACTCAATAGCTCAGAAAAACCATCCAAAAGCGTATCTTTCAGAAATTAGGTGTCAACATAATTAAAAATGCATCAGCATTTTAAAGAAAGAAGTACACAGATGATAACATTAAGAATACCTTTCATTAGTGCAGTTAGCTTCTGAAGCCCACCATAATAGCCAAACACTCTGCAATTATGCATTGAACGGGTTATTATTGTTAAAGCAACCAATGCCTGCAACCCTTCAGAAGGAATACTGAAGCTTGTGGAAGTTTCTGGTAAGTCTGTTGTTGAGGGCACCACACCAATATTTACTGAATTGACAGTGAATAGCATATTATTAAAATAAAAAAGCAATTTGCATTTTAATATTTAACCTTAAAAAATTATGTCAAAAAGAGAAAGATAATCAGAACTACATAATATCAAACTCTAAATTTGCAAAGGTGTTCAATATTCAATCTTGGTTGTTCACAACTAAGTTCCAAAATAAAGGAACAAAAGTTGCAATTTGTGTGCAGATACAGCTTGAAGAAACTAAGTTCCAACAGATCAATCCTCATTGCTCTATCACAATTGAAAGAGAAAAGAGAGACAGAAACAGAGAAACTTCATTCTCATCATAAGAAAATAACAAATGAATGCAGTGTAAAAAACGAAAAATGTCCTCAAAGTAGTAAAACTAAAATAGAAAGCACATTAACACACTTGAAATATGCATCAGCGAACATTTTGGATTACTAGACATGATCTGGAGAATGACAACGCATATTCAAAACCACCCCAAACATTAAAAAAGTTCTCTTTCTTAAGAAAAGAAAAAGTAAAAGAAATGAATTCCAACAATTAATCATGCATATAACCAAAAATGAAAAATATATTTAGTGAGATACTTAATAAACTGCCACTAGCACGCATAAAAAAATGATATATACTAAAGAATTTGAAATATTTGCCATGGACCCATCTTGATTGCTAAACTTTTCAGAAAACCAACTTTCATTTTAGCTGTATCTTTATACATATTCCTAAGGAATGAAAAGATGCTGTCTCCAAGAAATGTCAGATGACCCAGTACAGAAAAAAAGATGAATAACTAGAAATTGCTTGCCAAAGGTGAACAAATATTAGCCCTTGCTTTTTAATACCAAGAGCACGCAGAATGTATGATTGCAAATCCTAACAGGCAATACCAGTCACATCAAAATCTCTTAGCACTATTTCATTAGAAACACCAGAGAGTTTACTGAAAAGCTTTTCCAATATAAACTAATTGAACCCATTTGGAATAAAATAGAATACCAAACTCAACTTACAATTAGTGACCAGCATAGTTAATCGTGTGATCTCTTCAGTCAATGTTAAAATGACTTCAGCAGGGTGTCCATCAGAGCAGCCAATGACAATATCATTAGATTGTAATTGATATTCCACAGGAGGAACAGTCCCTGAAGCAGAACCCGATAACTTGCCAGTGTTAACAGGCTCCCAGTTCTTGTATACCACTAGAAATTGCTTAAGAAAAACATGAAACACCTTCTTCTTCTCAGCCTAAATAAAGAGAATTAGAAACAAATAAGATCAACTGGAGAGGAACATATACTAAAGTAAGTTTTCTTCCATAAAGAGTTCTTCACTTTGTCTACATAAAAGGTCTTGTACAAAAAAACCAATGAGGGCATTTATCACACGTGGTCTTCTGCAACACATTGACTACAACAACTCAAGAATTTTTTCTAACAGTTGTCTTGTTGAAAAAGTACAAAGCCCGTAACTCTAAAGCCAGTCTTATTGTCCAATGGAGTAACTCAATCAATGACATTGTCAAACCTTTTATTCAAAGATAAATGTAAAATATGAGGACATATACCAGTAATTTGATAGATAAGTTACAACTTAATTTCCATCAGATTAGAAAACCTTCAAAACTTTTTAAATTCAAGAATCACAAACTAGCTAATAGCAACAACCATATAATTCAGCTACCATAAATCCTGCACACAAGATCAAGAAAGTTACACTTCCATATGGTGTCCCTTCCATTGTGAAGTTAAAAGCTTTTAAGCAGCTAGGAAAATAGAACACATGAAAATTTCATCCACAATGTTGATCTATGAAAATAAAATTTTTTATTTCATACAGTTACAGTGAATAAAAGTA
This sequence comes from Excoecaria agallocha, assembly GCA_037975025.1. Classification (NCBI taxonomy): domain Eukaryota; kingdom Viridiplantae; phylum Streptophyta; class Magnoliopsida; order Malpighiales; family Euphorbiaceae; genus Excoecaria; species Excoecaria agallocha. The sequence goes on from CM075820.1 coordinate 18,757,414, forward strand.
AAATAAACTAAAATTTTAATGGACAAAAGGCTGGATCATTTAGAATGCTAACTTTTCTGGCTTATTGTGCTTTTGCCACTCATTTTTTTTCTGGAGGATTAACAGGACAAACTCTAGTTTTCAAATAGGAAATGTGCACCCCAGTCACTGTGCGCACAATAGAAAACATCCAAAATTTCACATTTAAGTCTAAGTCAACAAATTGGCAGCAATACCTTATCTGCAGCATTCTCGTACTTCTCCCAAAGTGCATGTAAAACTGATTCATGACCCACTTCACTGCAAAGTAAAAGAGGATAAAAGCTAATGTGGAGTGACCAGGTCATTGTTAGAAAGATAATAGTTCAAGAATAAAAGTAACAGTTAAAGAATTTGTGCATTATAACAGAAACAGAGAAAAACTTACAACAGCAAACAACAACTCCAACGTCATATTATTGTTACAATAATTAACAAAGAAAAATTGGAAACACGAGAGAAAAAATCATGTTTGACCATGACTTCTTGGGAGAAAAGGAGCAGGAAGCAGAATGGTCTTCTATCTCCTTTCTGATGCTTAAATACCTGTCTTTTCACTGCTGATTTCTCACTCCCAGTATAGGTTATCAAGCTCTTGAGGAACGGGAATGAATGCTTGAGTCCTATTCTAGGTCATCTCTTATTCCAAGAGATCAAATGGGGCATAATTGCATAAATGAATATGCCCGAAAATACATAGCTAAATTGAATAAGGTGTCAAGAAATGAAAGAATAATATACAACATGGCAGTGACACAGTGTGGGCATGCCAATGACAAAAGCATGCAGAAATACATCATGTGACACAAGGTATAAGAGAAGTAAAAGAACTAGAACCATTAAGGAATCACTCCAGAGTAGTTTGGCCACCAATCAGGCTACAATTTTTCAAACCCTGACAAGGTGCAGACTGGCTGAAAGACTGGGCCATTAACCAATCCAGCTTCCCCCAATTGCATGAGAGGAAGCATACTGTATTCTTCTTTTTGCCAAGCCAGGCCAGGCCACATCCATGTAATTAAAAACCCCAAAAACAACCTACTCTTTAAGCATCCCTTAACTGAGCCAACCCAGCAGGTCCTAGGCCATCGACAAGTATAGGGAAAAAGAAAAAATCACAAAACAGAACTCATGTTGGTTAATTGAAACTGATTTAGCACTTTTTTTTCTTTTGGCTTATCAATCGATCTTTTGAACAAACTGAATCTGAAAACATACGTGGACAAAATTTTCTGAAGAAATTTGGCAAGGATTATTACTATCATGGGTGTATACATGAAAGTGATAGAATACATTAGTTTGGATGGTGCTAGATTTGCCAAGTACCTGAAACAGATTTTTGGAGCAGGAGGAGGAAACCTCTCGGCCGGTGAACCAGAAGTAGATTCTCCAGTCTGGCCACTTGAAGTCCTCCGAATGAGATCAGCCACGCCCTTGACAATGTTCATGCTTCCCACTAATAATTATCAAGGCACTCAGACTTTTGCTATCCAATAAACAAGACCCAAATTATCGTTCCAGGCCATCACTTTTAGTACCCTAATGATTCTGCTTCGTGGAACAAAAGCACTATTAGGTCAGCATAATACTCCATTACTACGAAAACATTGAACCGTTTAACTAATATGGATATAAGAAAGCACCATACTCCAAAATCAATTATCAAAGGAATAACTAAGCTTGGACGAATAAAAATAGCAGGAAAATAAACTGTCACCGCTTTGTTCGATTATCATAGGAATACGTAGCTCTTTTAACCTTAAACTTACTGCTTTTCAAATGTAGACCAATCAAACATTAGTCATAACAGAAACCCAATTACTTCCGCGACTAAGAATCAGTAAGGCTACTTAAAAATCACTTAAGGCCAATATAAGACAATTTAGAGCACACACAGTCTCAATGAGCTGCCAAGCGATCCAGTGGGAGCAAACATGAAAACATAATTATCTAAATACGAAAATTATACAAATAGAACAGTTTAAGGAATTGAATGAGGAGACATTCAAAGGAAAAAGAATAGTGAAATTAAATTATTAATTACAAAAAAAAAACCCGGTGAATTTATCAAAGATGAATCGTCGGAGATCACTCGACAGTAAATTGAAGGACTATAACCTGATCAGATCGCCAGAACCGAAATGAGAAGTTCGGCATCTAGGGTTAGGGTCCGAGATCTAAGCTTGAGTTTTCTTCAGAGCTTTATTTCAATGGCGTCAGTGCTAATCAAAGACAAAAACAAAAGTTAATGCGCGAAGCGAAAGAGCAAAAAGAAAGGAGAAGAAGTGGATTGCATCATCATTTAGACCCCTAAAGTCCACTTAATTTCGCAATTGCCCTCCGCTGATAATTAGTCAGACTTCATAAAACAAAAAGTGCCGAATAGCATGAAAACGACGCCGGATGTCCTTAGCGCACTTATAATTTAGAGAAAAGTTCTACCTTGCTATGCTATGCTATTGAACAAGAGATAGCTTTTTATCCTTTTTGGTCTGAGGTTTTTTATTTATTGGCTTTTGGTTTTTCCGTGGAGAAGAGGCAATATCCATTAAATAAAAGGTCCCAGCAGGGGCATATCATCTGATACAAGATTTGCAAGTAATTAGGGAGGAATGATCCACCAATTAGGAGGGCAAGTTAAATTCCTCTACCCATTTAGCAGCAGAATTAGCACTTCTATTTGCCTCTTTACTAACAAAATGAAAGGAGCAATTTTGGAAAAGCTAAGTCAAATCCCAAACATCATGAGTAAAGGCTTTAAAGTCAATTGTGACTTCCCGTTCCTTCCTTATAGAGTTGATGACCAGTTGACCACATCAGGATCACTGTCAAACATGTATTTTGTGTTATTTAACTCATTGCCCAAGAGAAATGCTTCTCTAACAACTAAGGCTTCAGCTGCTGCTGCTGAAGAGAACAAATTTGAGCATGTTCGACCTCTAAGAATCTTCCCTTTATGATCACTCCCCTCCATCCTTCTCTTGTATCTACGTCATAAGGGACATCAAAATTGAACTTGAGCATCCCTTAAAACGGGGGGTTTCCACTTAGTAAGACTGCGATCATTGTGGAAGAACCTTGATTACTTGCATGCTGGTTGGCTAACAGATACTCCTCACATAGTTGATAAGCCTTTTGTGCTGGTCTCAACAGGATCCGCTGCCTTTTTTTCTCAAAGCATAGAAGGTTCCGCTGCTTCCATATATGCCATGTCAGGGTTGCAATATGTGCCTTGACTTCTTCGCTACAGTGAGAATGAGCGGTCCACCGTGCTGCAAAATTGGAGAAGCCAGTAGCATCCGCTTTGCAGCTCGATGGAGTAGTAAACCATGTCACTCTAGCTAGAGGACAGAAGAAAAGCGTGTGCTCCAGTCTCTATTGCCTGGCCACACAATAGAGAATCAAGTTGAATACAGATACTTTTTTGGCCAAGTTATTAGCAGTCCCTAAGAAATTCTTGCATGATTCCCATATGAATTTTATGATTTCTAAGGGGACTTGGAGTGTTCAGATATTCAGTCAAATCGGGACAGACCGCTTTTATCCCTGCAAGAATGCTTTATGACCCGGAACTTGATTTCACGGATAAATTGCCTGATTTATCGTCGTGCCAAATCAGTGCATCCTTTCCTGCATTCTTTCGAGAGGGCATTTCAAGGATATGTAGCATTTAATATTTCTAGAGAAAGTGCTCTTAATTGTGTCTTCCTGCCATTTCCTCATCCTGGCTTCAATTATATCCGCAACCCAGTGGAGTTGGCAATTTGGAGGCTTAGGCGTCAGAATTTTGCAGCGTGGTAAGATTTCTTCCTTAAAAGCATCCTTAGGTCTTTGCTTTGGCTTTTAGGTACTGACAATGGGAAAAGCGATTTGCAGATGAGTGAATTGTGGGTTTTTGGCGTCCTCCATGCCTGCTTAGCGAGGATAGCTTTATTGAAAGCAGCCATGTCCTTGAAACCGATACCTCCCCTTTGGTTTCATTAGCTTCCTCCAATGAGCCAGTGACAGCCCCATCATTCTCTGAGCTTTTCCACCAGTTTTGGCCTTTTGGTCTTGAGTTTATATATTTATTCATTGACATCAATTATATTGTATGATAGTTTTCATTTATCTTCGAAAAAATAAAAACATGTACACAATATTTTCATTAATGTACAAAGTTTCTTATTATTTAGGCTTTGAATAAATCTATATGTTGAGGTAGATGAATAAAAAAATAGTTATTTAAAGTTTAAGTTCACTCGTAATTCAAACGGTTGATAGTCTAACTATTTTTTAATTAAATAAGTTCGAATAATATCATATATAAAAAAAAAAGTTTAATTATTTTCCCCTCAGTGGAGTGATGATTTAGTATGCAACTATAAAAAAAGGGGGGTTAAATATTTTTCTGTTATTGGAAGGATGATTAAGTACATTGCAAATAAATGTTCCCATTCCGAGCCGCTTCATATATGTCCTTAAATAGCTTTGTAATATGGCAAATGTTGGTAATCCATATGTAACGGATTTGATAATCATGGTTTTAAAATCACTGAATTGTTAGTTGTTAATGATTTAGTGAATTTGTAATCTCTTAAAACTTTTATTACATTACAGTGTAATGTTAATTTCATTTTTCCTTAATTAAAATTTTCTTTTATTTATATATATGTTTTTCCCATATCACAAAATAATAAAAAGATCCAGTCTAATACCACCTTTTCGTCATACGTACGTAACTCTCGTCCAACAAGGGAGGATTGAATTGATTTAAAGAATTAAAAAATTAAGTGAAAAGATAATCGCTATGCACGGACGTTTAACGACACAATCTTGGATGCCTAGCTGTAAAAGATTTGCTTTGCAGGTTTATTTATTTAAGCATTATTATTTAATCAAAGGGGGGAATTTAAGTATCTTAATCACCAAACTAAAACATCATGCTGAGATGTTATTAAATTTAAGTATCTTAATCACTAAACTAAAACATCATGCTGAGATGTTATTAAATTTGTGTGCATATAATATACATATATATATATATGTTTTGACCGAAATCAATTTGACTAACACCCTTTCAACATTCGGGCTTAAAGCCTTAGAACCCTTTAGTGGCATGGGCTGGGAATTCCAGACAAGGCTGGATATCAGAAATAGAAATGTGAGTAAACCTCACTGTTAATCATGACAACTCGTTGCTTGGTCCCCTGGGTTATTTTATAAATATTGGAAGTACAATTTATCAATTAGATTATAAATAAATGCTGCTGAAACATCTGATGTTTATTAATACATAGTTGTAATTTTATCAGCTATAATTATATTGATACAAACACCATTAATCGTAAATTATATCTTTATTATAATTCCAAATGAGATTTTTTATCAAAAAAAAAAATTCGTCACTTATACAGTTAATAGTCTCACAATTTTTTCAATCAATTAAAATTAAATTTTCAATTAGTCCAATTATATATAAAAAGAAAATTGCAGGCTTATTGCTCATGTGGCATGTTACCACTTGTCAATTAGCTTGTATTTTATTAATGTTATAATCATTTTTTTACAAATTTATATGCCCCAATGGTGATGAGATATTTTTAAAACTTTATGGAATAGTTGGGCCACTTGGAAGATAAACATGAATAGATAATATTGAGAATCTAAATACATAGTGGGTCATTATTTTTTATTTGGCAAATACACAACGGGTCATTGGCTGTATAATTATAATGAAATACTTATAATAATGATTTTCTATGTGCTTTTGATTAATTAAAAGGCATAGCATGTTTATAAGTTGTGGTTTGTGTTGAATTATCGAAGAAGAAGAAATTGTAAATGAAGATAAATGTATATTACTTCACACACAAGAAACATGTGTAAACAAGACTTATATAAACGTGAAACTAACTAGAGTTAATTAACTTAATAATAACTGTTATTTAACTCTACTAACTAGTTAACTAACTACTTAATAAAAAAACAGAAACTAACACACTAAAATAGTGAAATGGTAGACAAGCGAGACTCAAAATCTCGTGCTAAGAGCATGGAGGTTTGAGTCCTCTCCAAGCTGTTTTAGTGTAAAACGTCATATACACTTTTACACTAAAATAGCAAGTCGTTTTAGTGTAAAATATCACAATACACTTTTACACTAAAACATCAAGCTGTTTTAGTGTAAAACATCACAACACATAATATCTACATTACGTAAATTCTACATGCCCTCCTCAAACTGGATCTCGGTGATAATCAACAAGAGCTAACTTGGAATAAAGGTTGGAGAAAACGGGAAAGGATAATGGCTTCGTAAAAATATCCGCAACTTGAAGAGTGGAAGACACATGCTGCAAATCAATGAAACCAGCCTTGAATTGATCTCGAACAACATGACAGTCAATGTCTAAATGCTTCGTCCTCTCATGAAAAACAGGTTAGAAGCAATATGCAAGGCAGCTTTATTATCACACCATAAAGAAATAGGAAACTGAATAGGAATCTGCAAATCAGTAAGGATATAAGAAATCCATTGTAATTCACAGACAGTAGAAGCCATAGCACGATATTCAGCTTCAGCAGAGGAACGAGACACAGTAGTTTGCTTCTTAGATTTCCAGGAAATAGGACAAGAACCAAGGAATACAATAAAACCAGTTAATGAACGTCGAGTATCAACACACGAAGCCCAATCCGCATCACAAAAAGCAGTCAAATTCAAGAAATTATCTGAAGGAAAAAATAGACCAGAAGAAGGAGATTTCTTCAAATATTTAAGAAGATGATGCGCATACTTGAGATGAAAATCTCGAGGTTGATGAACAACCTGACTTAACTGTTGTACAGATTATGTAATATCCAACATAGTGAAGCTGAGATAAAGCAATTGCCAATGATGCGCCGATATTCATGAGGATCCGCAAGTAAAGAACCACCATCAGCGGACAGCTAGACATGAGATAGCAGAGGGGTAGCTTTCAATTTCGATCTAAGAAGACCAGTATCAGTAAGTAAATCCAATACATACTTGCGTTGATTAACAAATAAGCCACGATCATCACGAATAAGTTCTAATCCAAGAAAATAATGGGCATCACCCAGATCTTTGATAGAGAATTTGATATCCAGAGCTGCCTTAAGATGAGCAATCTCCATAGAAGAAGTACCACTTATAAGCAAGTCATCGACATAAACTAACAACATTAAAAACAGATCACCCTGATGAAATGTGAACAAACAATGATCATGAGGACTCTGAAGAAAACCATAAGAAATCAGAAAATTGGTTAACTTAGAGTTCCACTGCCGAGAAGCCTGCTTCAACCCATAAAGACTTCGATGAAGTTTACACGCCAAACGAGGCACAACTTTTGAATAACCTGGTGGTGGATTCAAGAAAATTTCCTCATTTAAATGCCCATGAAGAAAGGCATTATTGACATCCATCTGCTGAATAGACCATCCCCGTGCTGCAGTAATGGTGAAGAAAATCCGGACAGTGACAACTTTAGCTACTGGAGAAAAACTGTCTGTGTAATCTTCACCAGCAACTTGAGTATATCCTTTGGCAACTAAGTGTGTCTTATACCTATCTATACTTCCATCAGGCTTAAGCTTAAGCTTAAAAACCCACTTACAACCAATGGGCTTCTTATCACGAGGAAGAGAAGTCAAGTCCCAAGTGCGATTCTTTTTTAAAGCTTCAATCTCATTATCCATGACTTTAATCCAGTGGGGATTATCTTTTGGAGCGTTATAAGAAGAAGGCTCCTGATACATGGTGATGGTAGCTAAAAAATTATCTGTAATGGGAGACAAAGAATAGGTTTTTTTAAAAGGATAAGTAGAAGGAATATGTGGGGAGGACATAGGTAAAATATTATTGACTACAAAGTCCTGCAACCAATTAGGCCTTCGGGTAAATCTGGAACTTCTTCTATGAGGAACCATGTGAAGAGCAGCAACAACATCCATCGAATTGTTATCCATGGCACGAACTGGGGAAGAAGAAGTAGAAGAAGAAGATGGACGAACAGGAGTCTCATAGATTTCTGTAAATTCAGGAAGTAAAGTAACATTGGGTATAGGTAACTCATTCGATTCAGGTAAGGAAGAAATGTTGGAATAAGGAAAACAGTCTTCATGAAACACAACATCTCTGGACACCATGACATTATGAGAATCAAGATCATATACCTTGAAACCCTTTTTGCCCGGAACATAGCCGAGAAAAACAGACTTACATGCACGAGCAGCAAACTTGTCTTTATGGGGAGTAACATTAGTGGCATAGCAAAGACATCCAAACACTTTAACGCTGTCATAATCAGGCAAAGAATCAAATAGTAGCTCATAAGGAGTTTTCCAGCCAAGAACAGGAGTAGGAGTCCTATTTATCAAATAAGTTGCATGTAATATAGCTTCACCCCAAAATAGAGTAGGCATGGAAGCTTGAAACAACAAAGACCGGGCAACTTAAAGAATATGTTTGTGTTTCCTCTCTACAGTCCCATTCTGTTGTGGAGAATACACACAAGATCTTTGATGTAAGATTCCATGAGCAAGAAGAACATCTTGACATAATTGACCCACAAACTCTCCCCCATTATCAGTTCTTATTATCTTCAAGGCAACCCCAAACTGAGTGAAAACCATTCGAATAAAGGCATCCAGCAGTTTAGGCACCTGAGATTTAGATTGCATAAGAAAAGTCCAAGTACTCCTGCTAAAATCCTCCACCAAAGTCAGAAAATACCTTTCTCCTGTTAAAGATTCCACTTGATAGGGCCCCCATACATCAAGATGTACCAGTTCAAATAAGCTGGAAGTATGACTAGACAAAACAAGAAACGGCATCCTAGTTTGTTTGGATTTAGTGCAGACATCACAAACCACATTTGAATGCTGGAAATCAGATATTTTTTGTTCAATGAATGCAAATGTTTCGATACACAAATGGAAGGATGTCCAAGTCTTTGATGCCAAAGGGACCAAGACTTATGAATAACAGTATTTATAGAATTACGAGAATGAGAAGGAAAAGATGAACTATTAGGAAGTACAATATCAGATTGAATTAAAGGAAAAAAAGCATAAATAACATCTGGAGAAAACGAATCATGCTCAAGAACATAAAGATTGCCCTTGAGTTTGCTAATGCCAATAATGACTTTAGTCCTCTGGTCCTGTAAGACACAGCAGGAAGGAAGAAAAGTGAAAATCAAAGAACTAAAAGTAGTGAGTCTACTGACAGACAACAAATTGTGTTTAAAAGAAGGAATGAACAAAGCATTTTTGAGAAGGAGTTTGCTAGCAAGAGAAATATCACCAGTGGAAGAAATAGTTTTGGCAGTTCCATCTGGTAATTGAACAAAATTGAGTATATTTAAAGAATTGAGACTGTTAAACATTTATTTTGTAGTACCAATATGACTACTAGCACCCGTATCAATAATCCAGCAATCATTTTTGCCAATCTTGGCATGAGATACAGAAAAAATTGTACCTGCAAAATCCTATGCAAAATTGATGCACTCAGTTTGAACGACTTGCTTGCCTTGAAGTATCTTCGAAATCTCTTGTTGTATAAAATTCTTCATGGACTGCTGATCTAAATCATCAATATCTTCACCGTCAAGAGGAGTATTAGCCATGTTGATTCTATGACTAGTTGTCTTAGGTCCCATTTTCTTGATTTTCTGTCTCATTTCTTGATACCAATCAGGAAAACCTATGATCTTGAAACAAGTTTCTTTGGTATGCCCTTCTGTTTTACAATGAGTGCAATAGCGATCTCCCTTCTTTGCACTTTCTTTCTTCTTGAATGATGATATCTTGGAACTCCCTAAATTCTTATTTGATCCAGCAAAGAAAGCACTATTTTCTGTATTTTCATTAACAGACATACTAATCTGCAACTGCTTTTCAACATTGAAAATCATTGAATATACCTTATCAATGTTAGGCAATGGATCGAGCAATAAAATCTGGTTTGCAACATTATTGTAACTTTCATTCAATCCTAACAAGAATTGAAGTATCATATCAGATTCATGTAGTTCATTCAACTCCTTAAATGCACCACACTTACAGCCACAATTATATTGAGGAAGAGGTACAATACAATACAATTCATCCCACAGTCTGCTAAGCTTAGTAAAATAAGCAGATACAAAATTATTTCCTTGAATAGTAGCATTTAACTCTCTTTTGATCTAGTACTGCATTGATCCATTGGATTCACCAAACCTTTTCTCCAACTTATCCCAAAGTTCCTTCGCAGTAGCAACACAAACGAAATAATCATATAAATCTTTTGATAAAGAATTAAGAATCCAAGAGATAACAAGTGCATTATTGCCATACCAATCCTCAAAATCATCTGAGTTTTCAAAAGGTTGAGGAGTTTTTCCAGTAACAAATCCTAATCTTCGCTTCGCAACTAAAGCTAACTTCATGAATTTGCACCAGGTTCTGTAGTTTGTTCCAGTAAGAGGTACCGAGACCAAAGACGATCCAAGATTATCAGAACCAAAAGATTGAATTTGAGTAGTCATCATTGAAAACAAGTGACTCAAGTAAAACAAGAAATTCAAGTATAAAAAACGAGAAGCAATCAAATGTCAAGAAATCACTCTGAAAACAGAGACAAACAGAGGAAGAAAAACTTCGTGAGAACACTCAATCAAAGTTTCTCGAGTTAAGGTCTGTAAACAAAGAGAAAAAAAATTTCAAGAACATCAAGAAAGATCTTGATCACGGCTTTGATACCATGTTGAATTATCGAAGAAGAAGAAGAAGAAGAAGAAGAAGAAGAAGAAATTGTAAACGAAGAGAAATGTATATTACTTCACACACAAGAAACACGTGTAAATAAGACTTATATACACGTAAAACTAACTATAGTTAATTAACTTAGGAATAACTGTTATTTAACTGTATTAACTAGTTAACTAACTACTTAACAAAAAAACATAAATTAACACACTAAATTAGCAAGCTGTTTTAGTGTAAAATATCATATACACTTTTATACTAAAACAGCAAGTTATTTTAGTGTAAAATATCACAACACATAATATCGAAGGTGCATAAATTCTACAGTTTGTTAAAAGAAAAAACAAATAAATGTATGCTTTTAAATGTTCCAAGCTGAATTTTCCCATTGGTGGTGGATGATGTGGACCATCAGCGCAACAAATAAATGTATGCTTTTAAAATTAATAAAATTATTGGATTCTTTGAACTTCTCCAACAAAAATCATAAATATTGATGACATGCTGCTGACAATTTGTTTTTTAATGGAAAACTCGAATTTTGTGTTACTTATAACAAAATTTTAAATTGCCGTCCATTTAAGAAGGATAGTAACATCAAAAAATAAACTTAAATTAGAGAATGAATCAGATGTAAACAATAAAAATAAAATCTGAATAAATAAAAAAATTAAATTTAAAATCAAATTTCAGTTTATTGAAACAATACGTAAAATCAATTAAAAAAATCAAAGGAATACTGAATTAAAAATAATGAAAAAAATTTATATCTATATCAATTTAAAAATTATTATATATAATTACAAAAAAAATCATAATATATTGAAAAAACAAACAAGAACAATAAGAGAAATAGAAACAAGACTAGTGCCTATGGATAGACTAGGGGTAATTCAAAATTAAATAAAAAATAAAAACTCTCGAATTCAAAGGGAAAATGAGACTAGGATTTTTATTTGTAAAATCATTAAAAAAATACATATATAATATGTAAAATGGCTTATAATTGGACCGCAAATGTATCAAATTGTTCGAATTACAATACATTAAATAGAATCAAGTCACTTTGCAAAGTTAACACTCGGATAATAAATAAATTATTTACAAATCAAATTAAATTTAAAACTTAACCGTGGTTAAGTCTAGTTGTTGTTTTTTTTTTTTTGGGAAAAACAATGCTAAATAATAGATACTCCTAATGCCTAATTGATGATTTACGTATAATATCCCGATCAACGGATAAAATAATTATATAATTGGCAAGACTTTGGCTTTCTCTTTAGTGCAAATGAAAAATTATAGTGCCCCAACTCTATCTTACGTATATTTCTTTAAGTAGAATAGCAGAATATTGTATTACTTTAAATAGAAAATGTGCCCTAAGATTGCGTTGTCTGTTTTTGACAGTCCCATCACATGCAAGTGGACTATATTAAAAACTAGGAAATCCACCAATCCAAGACTATAAATTTTAAAAATACGTGCAAGCTCCACTTTTATCGGTTTTTAATAAAAATAAGCACGAATCGATTAATCTGTTCATTAATAATTTTTTTAAATTAGTCAATTATTATCGGCTAACTGCTATATCGATTTCGATTTTTTGAATCGATTTATCGATTAACCATTAAAAATTTTTAATATATAAATTTAATAAATTATATAATTTATAATATTATTTTTAATAGTTAAAAATGCTTTAAAAATAAAAAATACTAATTAAATACAATATCTATTAAAATAATCAAAATAAAAATAAAATTTTCATAATTACTTATAAAATTAAAAATATTCAATATAAAACTAACAACAGAATGCTAATTATGCATATAATTTTAATATTTATTTACTAAAAATATTTATTTTACAAAATTATATATCATAATATTTATAAATTACACAAAAATTAAAAATATAAGCATAAAATTTAAAATATAATTCATAAAAAATATATACATTCGGTTTTGGTTTCGGATTGATTAACCATCGATTTTTACTTTAAAAATCATAAACCTCAAATTTTGGTTCGATTAATCTAAATTTCGATTAATCATGCCCGTCCCTAATTTTTAGGTCACTTACCAACTTTCTAAGTGGAGCATAGAATCCACCAAATGCCCAATTAATTCACGACAAACCATCGTGAGAAATATAATTTTTATAATACAAAGTTAATCTAAACTGCCAATTTAAGTATTATTGTATTTCGCAAAGTTCAAACTATTATTATAACTTAAACTTGGGTCCATTCCAGAAAACTCGAGTATATATCCAGTATAATAATTATAATTGTAATAATAAATGATAAAACTCAAAATATCTTTATCCTGTGATGAGAGGAGAAGGCGGTTGTGAGGCTGATCAAGCTGTTGGACCTGCAAAAAGGGATGCTCGATCGGAACCAGGCGTTAGCACTCCGAAACTTAAGTTAGTAACTTGGAAGTAACGCTAAAGTGAGAGAGAGAGTCTCGGGAGTTCAATACCTTGTGCTATTGTGCCTCTGACTATTTATAGGAGATTTTTTGAGGGAGATACTTGAGTACCTTGGGAGATGATAACCGACAGTCAGAGTGGGTGAGCGACAATGTGACAGGAAGTAGGTATATGGTAGGTGTTGGCTTGTGCCAGTGGGCTGACAGGACAAGCTGTCCCATTAGTCCGATCGGGAGCTTCCTCTGCTTGTATCACCTTCCGGCTCACACTCATTTTGCTATTAATGGGCCGCGCTTTTTGGACCTTCGAAAATGTATTTTTCTCAGTTATCACTTGTCTCCCCTCCAATGGGTCCGATCGGGTGTGGCGTTGTCCTGTTATTTTGGCGAGATTTTCGAATTTTTTAGAGACGCTTAATTCAAGGATTCATATTCGTCAATTTCAGATAACCGTTATGCATTCAATGCTTGCACAAGTATCAAAGGCGACGCTTCGTTTGCTGGTGTGCATTTAACGCTTGCTCATGCGTTAGGGGCAACGCTTCATTCTTCTCTATGTACCTTTATTAATTGGAGACATGTGGACATGTGGTGGCCATCCAAGAGAATGTTTGGAGAATTCCAGAAGCTTGTAGCCTATAAAAAGGTGGCTTTTGGATGACTTTGTCTTATTTTATAGTCATCCCTGACAGGGATATGAAGTTCTTGTTACACTTCTTTGGTGAGATTACCTAGTTCAAATTACCATACAAGATATCTTCTGCCTCTTCTTCCTCTTATATCGGAGATGATATCAAGCTGTATTGAGCCTGTAGACCGGCGTCTTCTGGAGGCTTATGAGGGTCGTGGGTTCATGGTCCATCTTTTGGATCTCAAGAGAGGGAAGGCGATTGACATCGCTTTGTAATATGATCTTCTCATAAAAGTATCTGTAACAGTTCATGCGAGTTTTATGGCGAAGAATAGGGAGACATCTGGAGGTGAGTATAGCGTACCGTTAATTCGGCATGTGGAGGCGTGGTTGCATCAGTCAAATATCGTGAGATTCTCTCTTCTCATAGGGAGTCAAAATTTATTTTCTGACCACGCCTCTTTCGGTGTGCTTTAATTTTATACTGTGATCTTGGCCAGATTCCGTGCACAGTCCATTATTTCATCACCAATCGGCCAATTAGCACCAATGTAAGGACAACCATTATCATCAAGACCGTCAACACGTTTGGCAATTTATTGCTTTGCGACTGATCGGGTTTAGGCGATGTTGCTGACGCATAGTCAATCGGCTTAGGTTTCTTTCATTTCCCCTCTTTCTTCTTCTCTTTTTGTTTGTTTTTTTTTTGGAGTTGATCGGTCTTCTAATTGTATCCTTTGTTAGTGTAAGCCCTAGCCCAAATGCATTGTAATGAAACACTTGAAATTAATAATATGAGGCATTAGTTTTATCTTTTGTATTCCTGTGCATATCAATTGATAAAACTATCCAAGAATGTCGTTTCGGTTTAAGTTATCATGTGTGAGGCACATGGATTGTAAGACCTTGAAACAAATGAGACTTCATTCTAAATATCCCTAGTCAGTCATTGTTATGGGAATAACAAATGAATTAAGACTAGTATGCTCTCTTTGATATTATGAGTTCTGTCTTACGGATCATTAGGACAAGAGTGTCAATCAGAGATCATAGATACATGTTAAAGAACATGGTATCTGGATTCGATCCGCTCATGAGAACACAACATGATACAAGTCATAAGTGTTTCTCATATGCAAGTTTTGTATCGGAGTTCTTAGACCTGAAATCTCTATGAAACTCTTTATGAATTACTGTGTACTTTGACATACACCTAACGTGCTCGTAACAGAGTGACAAGTACGGGTATGATTGGGTATGCATTAATTCATGTTAGAGAGCATGAGAGAAGTGAAGGGATTACCCCTCTCAATAAGAGAGAAAATATCATCGGCCACTTGATCAGTGAACTGAGAAGTGTATGGCCATACCGAGATGAAATAATGAGTAATCATTATTTATCTGAGAGTTCAGTGTCACTGGAATATCAAGAAAGGAATTAATATATATAAGGATGACTAGTTCCATGCCTTATATTAATTCTGATATTTAAGGGTAAGGGACTATGCAAAATTGCATTAGGTCACTAAATGCCATATGCATTTTCATTTAATTTGGAATGCTATAATATCTTGCTAGAGAATATATATAGCCTTTGAATTAATTTATTAATTCATTGCCAACATTAAATGGACCTATAGGATCGCACACAAAACATTGGGCTTAAAATACTTAAATTAAGTATTGGGCATTAATTTGGGCTTTTAATTAAAGTCAAATTAATGTAAGTAATGGGTTATAAAATTGCTATTGGGCCTTGGTCCATGAGAGAGAGAAATTCAGCCCACAAGGTTTAATTTCAATTAATTAAATGTCATGAATTAATTTAATTAATTGAGTATTAAAGCCTAAAGACATATTTATCTAATTAAATCATCTAAATTGTATTTAATGTGGCCGAAATTCCTAGAGAAATCACAAGGAATTTCGGCACATGTATAGTATATTATTTAAGTGATTTATTAGATTTAAATGTCTTATCTTTTATCCTAAAAATAAGTGATATTATTTGATTAAATAACTTTTGATTTTATCTTGGATAAATTAAAAGAGTTTTTATCAATAATTATTACTAATTTTAATTAAGTGATAAATGTAAATATTATTTATCTTGAGCTAATATTAATTATCTTAAGGTAGTATATTTGGTATATATCACTTAAAGGAAGAAAAAGGGGAGGAAGATTTTTTAGAAGAGTTGGCGCAAAACCTAGGGTTTTTCTAGGAAAATTGCGTGACCTTCATATCTCTCTCTCTCAATTCTTTGGGCCCAATTTTTCACAAGGAGAAAGGATAGTTCCTCATTCTCTTGTGTTCTTGGGTAGTAATAGCAACCTAAGAGAAGTACAAAATCAAATTTTGTAGCTTCAAACCATAACCATTACACAATACCCAAAAGGAGATCTAGCAATCTCGATTTTAAGCCGTCGGTGCAAGTGTGTGTGTGAGAATAGAGGGAGTGGCGCAAAAGGCTGTTCCTTGGCATTGGTGATCGAGAACTAAGGCGGATAAAGGCATCTTGGTTGCTGGACATCACAAAATCAAAGAATAAAAGGCATCATCTATTGTAAGTTTCAAAACCCTAAAATTGCATGTTTTCGTTCCTAATTTTGGATATGTATGGTATGCATGATAAAATTTTTTATTTTTCTGCTGTGCTATCATGATTATCATACCATGTCATATTCCATCAGTGGTATCAGAGCCTAGACATGCTTATTTTAGTGCTCTAGATGCATGAAAAAATTAATTAAAAATCGTTATTTTGAAAACATGCAAATCTGAAATTTTCTGTTTTGAGTTTTTTGCATTGTTTTGGTGTAAAAACGATTTTAATTGATTAGATAGGTATTATAATTAATATGACATGTTAATATACTGTCCTAAGATGTTATTAGGGCTGGTAATGGTCGGATTTAATTATTTATACCTGATAGTACATGTTAATTATGAAACTAGGTGCTAGTTGGCATGAAAATTGCTAGTTTAACAACTAGTTTTCAAAATTAAATGTAAAAACGTTGTTGGGATGTTTGTAAGTGATTTTTAAAGATTAAATATCAGGTCTGGACATGTTTTAAATTTGGTTTTAATTCTGGTCCATGACAATTTAATTGATTAATTTTAAAATCACTTAAAACTATGTCTAGTTTGTGTTTGTTACATGTTTAATCAACATTGTTTGTTTTGTTTTGATTAAAATGGTAAAAACACATTTAGATTAAAATGGTACAGAATATTAAATCAATGTTTATGGACTTATTTAGATTATTAAATGACTCATAAAATTGATTTAAATGTTTGTGCATTTTATGGCATTACATAAGCATTAAACAACTAGTTTTTGTTGTTTGTTTGTTTTTGCATGAATGCCGTGTACTATATATGTGTTCTTCATGATTTTATTTTTAATTCATGTTAGCACATATTATATGCATTTTTAATGTTTATGGGCTGTATGACATAAAATTAAAAATGGCTAAATTGGAAATTATGCTAGAGTTGATTTATAGCACAAATCTAACTAGTTTGTGTTTTGGGCTTTTAAGAGAACTTATTCAATAAGAGGATTTAGTCCATTGGGCTTCGGCCCAGGCCCATCACGGGGTCATCTCTTAAAGCTTCAAGTACACAATTTCCATTAATGGGCTTGGCTAAATCTAATTAAAATTGGACTTTGTTTGATCCATGAATGCTATGTATATTTATTTGCTTGTTTGGTGTGATGAATGGATATGCATGGTGCATTCATGGGCCCTGGGTTTTTGTAATTAAATATGGCCTGCGAGCCATTATATTTTATTGTGAAAGTTTCATTTATTTCTTAGAATAGAATATACTTGAAGACTTTGTAAATCAAGACGAAGCCCACCGGAGTGGAGAAGCCCAACTCGAAGATTCTTATGTAATAGTATAGAATCTTAGTTGTAGGTTTTTGGGCCCATGTTTGTCACGCTTTACTTTATGCAATTATATATATATATATGCATGCTATGTATGGATGACAAAGCGTATGCCATGTAAGCCGTAATAAAATGAATCCCTAAAAATAGTAAGTCACAAAGTTGCCTTCCTAATTCGAAACATGTCAAGGCATCGATCATCGGTCACGTAGACTAGGAGTCCTAGATGCGCCCGATTATCTTTGTGAGGCATGGGTTGTGAATGTAGGTTGGACTTATCATGGAAAGGGATGCTCGGACCTAGGCAACTAATAAATGGGTTGTGCTATAACATCCTAAGATGTTAGCCCATTTGATCCAAGAGTCATGTACGAGACATGATTGGAGTTTTCCTACCTAAGTAACTTAACTTGTTAGGTGTACAAGCTCAGCTTGACTAATAAGTTGTTGTGAAAAGTGGATCTTGGCCCACATTAAAATCACTAATGCGAATTATTTAAAGGGATATTAATTCGGTTTGTGGGATCATAAATAAGACCTCATTTAATCTTGCTAAATTTTATTGTAGATTGAAAATGGCATCTTCAAACAACAATTTTTCATTGCGATCGGTCCTTGAAAAGGACAAATTGAATGGCACCAATTTCATAGACTGGTCTCGAAACTTAAGAATAGTTCTTAAGCAAGAGAAGAAGTCGTATGTTCTGGATGCATCCTTGCCTGATGAACCAGGAAGGAACGCCTCTGCGGTTCAAAAGGAAACTTTTGAGACCAAGAAGAGCGACTCCAATGATGTGACCTGTCTGATGCTGGCCACTATGGTGCCTGAATTGTAAAAGCAATTTATGGACCAAGAGGCCTATGCGATCATGGTGCACCTCAAGGAGATGTTCCAAGAACAAGCTCGTCACGAGAGGTTCGTGACAACAAAGGCTTTAATTTCTTGCAAGATGGCTGAGGGTACTTCTGTTAGTACCCATGTACTCAAGATGAAAGGGTATCTTGATACTCTTGAGAAGCTTGAGGTACTAGTGCCAAAGGAATTGGCCACTGACTTGATCTTAGGATCATTGCCTGCTGCTTATGATCCATTTGTGATGAATTATAACATGCATGCAATGAACAAATCGGTCACTGAGCTTCATGGGATGCTTAAGAATGCTGAAGAAAACATTCGAAAGACCAATCCCGTACTAATGGTTCAAAAAGGAATAAAGAAGGGACCTGCTAAGGGAAAGGGAAAGGGAAAGGGAAAACCCAAGTCAGTTGGGAGTGCACCTCAGGCCCAATCCAAGCCCAAGGCGTCAAAACTCAAAGAGAGTGAGAGCACTTGCTTCCATTGCAACAAGATAGGGCATTGGAGGAAGAATTGCGCTCTCTTTAAGGAAGAACAAAAGAAGAATGGAGCCAAGGCGTCCAGTTTTGGTATTTTTGTTGTTGAAGTTAACCTTTCTATTTCTACCACTTGGGTATTGGATACCGGTTGTGGTTCTCACATTTGTTCAAATGTGCAGGGATTAAGAAATAGGCAGTTACTTGGGAAGAATGAAGTGGACCTCCGTGTGGGGAATGGAGCACGAGTTGCTGCCATGGAGATAGGCGACTATCACCTCACTTTACCTTCCGGACTTTGTATTGTTTTGAATAATTGTTATTATGTGCCTGCTATGAGCAGAAACATTATTTCAGTTTCATGTTTGGATAATGATGAATTTGATTTTGTTATTAAAAATGGCAATGCTCATATTCGTCGCCAAGGCATTTCTTATGGCAATGCCATGTTGCAAAATGGCCTTTATATCCTTGATTTACAAAACAAAGAGTCCATATACAACATTAATACAAAGAGGGTTAAATCAAACGAATTGAACCCTACTTACTTCTGGCATTGTCGCTTAGGACATGCAAACGAAAAATACATTTCAAGACTCCACAAAACTGGAGTGCTTGGGTTATTCGACTTAGAGTCTTATGATACATGCGAGCCATGTTTGCATGGAAAAATGACAAAGAGTCCTTTTAATAAAAAAGGCGAGAGGACTAATGGCTTATTGGAACGAATACATTCCGATGTATGTGGACCTTTAAGTACACATGCTAGAGGTGGTTTTAGCTACTTCGTGACATTCACAGATGACTTCAGTAGATATGGCTATGTCTATCTAATGAAGTACAAGTCTGAAACTTTTGAGAAATTCAAAGAGTTTAAGAATGAAGTAGAAAACCAACTTGGCAAAAGTATAAAAGCCATTCGATCAGATCGAGGTGGCGAATACTTAAGCCAAGAGTTTGACAGTCATCTAAAGGAGTGTGGTATTATTTCACAGCTCACTCCTCCTGGAACACCTCAATGGAATGGTGTGTCCGAAAGGAGAAATCGAACTCTGTTGGACATGGTTCGATCTATGATGAGTCAAGCTAATCTTCCTATCTCTTTTTGGGGTTATGCATTAGAAACTGCTGCGTTTCTATTGAACCGTACTCCAACTAAAGCAGTTGAGAAGACACCATACGAGGTATGGACTGGGAAAGAACCCAATATGGCTTTTCTCAGGATTTGGGGCTGTGAAGGACATGTTAAGAAATTAACATCTGACAAACTAGAGTCCAAATCCAGTGTCTGCTTGTTTGTGGGTTATCCTAAAGAAACAAAGGGATACTACTTTTACTCACAAGCCGAGAACAAAGTATTTGTTGCTCGCAAGGCTGTTTTCTTGGAAAAGGAGTTCCTTCTCAAGAAAGACAGTGGGAGTAAAGTAGAACTTGGAGAAATTAAAGCACCACAAACTCCTATAGAGGATGGTTTGGAAATGGAATCAAGTTCACAACCAGTTGTGGAACAAGAACCCATTACACAAGAACCTAGAAGGTCCGGTAGGGTACGTCAGGAGATTGAGAGATATGGATTTCTAATCACTGACAGTGACACTATTGAGTTAGTAGATCGTGAGGATCCTACTACCTACCGAGAAGCTATTGAGAGCCCAGACTCGGAAAATTGGCTTGAAGCCATGAAATCCGAGATGCAATCAATGTACGATAACCAGGTTTGGACTTTGGTTGATCCACCGGAAGGTGCTAAGGTAATTGAATGCAAGTGGCTATTCAAACTCAAAGCTGATAAGACCTACAAAGGTAGACTAGTAGCAAAAGGTTTTCGATAAACTCATGATGTAGACTATGACGAGACCTTTTCGCCTGTAGTCATGCTCAAGTCCATTAGGATCTTGCTTGCTATAGCTGCATATCATGATTATGAGATATGGCAAATGGATGTCAAAACTGCTTTTCTCAACGGAAATTTACTTGAGGATGTGTATATGACACAGCCTGAAGGTTTTGTCAATCCCAAGCATCCTAAGAAGGTTTGCAAGCTTCAAAAATCCATTTGTGGATTAAAGCAAGCATCCCGAAGTTGGAATCTTTGCTTTAATGAGGCAGTCAAAGAATTTGACTTCATCAAGAACGAAGATGAGCCTTGTGTGTACAAGAAGGTTAGTGGGAGCATAGTAGTATTTCTAGTCCTATATGTGGACGACATCCTTCTCATTGGGAATGACATTCCAACATTGCAAAAGGTTAAGCAATGGTTGGGAAAATGTTTCTCAATGAAAGACTTAGGTGAAGCCGAAACAATACTTGGTATTCGAATCTATAGAGATAGATCGAATCGGCTTTTGGGACTAAGTCAAGAAAAGTACATAGACAAAGTACTAAAGCGTTTTAGTATGGGAGACTCAAAGAAAGGGTACATACCTTTGGCTTTGGGAGTTCCTTTGACTAAAGAACAGTGCCCTAAAACCAAAGAGGAAAGGGACAACATGAGTAGAATCCCATATGCATCTGCTATTGGATCTATCATGTACGCTATGTTATGTACTAGGTTGGATGTTGCTCATGCACTGAGTATAACCAGTAGGTTTCAGCAAGACCCTGGTGAGAAGCACTGGTCTGCTGTAAAAGGGATTCTGAAGTACCTGTGAAGGACTAAGGATCACTTCTTGGTGTATGGTGGTCAAGAAGAGCTCGTCATACAAGGTTATGTCGATGCTGCTTTTCAGACCAGCACTCAAGATTCTAGATCGCAATCTGGGTTTGTTTTTGTTTTGAACGGTGGTGCTGTCAGCTGGAGAAGCTCGAAGCAAGAAACCGTTGCCGACTCAACTACAGAATCTGAGTATATTGCAGCAAGTGAGGCTGCAAAAGAGGCTGTTTGGATTAAAAATTTCATTAATGGATTAGGAGTGGTCCCAAGCATCCTAGATCCATTAGAAATTTTCTATGACAATAACGGGGCCATTGCACAGGCCAAGGAGCCCCGGTCACACCAGAAATCCAAACACATACTCAGGAGGTACCACTTGATCAGAGAAATCATTGATCGTGGGGACGTCAAGGTTAGCAAGATATCAAGTGAAGACAATGTAGCAGATCCTTTGACGAAACAGTTACGTCCAAATCTGCACGAAGCTCATTTGAGAGCGTTCGGTCTTAGGGCTATGCCCAATTGGGACTAGTGCTAGTGGGAGATTGTTAGTGTAAGCCCTAGCCCCAATGCATTGTAACGAAACACTTGAAATTAATAATATGAGGCATTAGTTTTATCTTTTGTATTCCTGTGCATATCAATTGATAAAACTATCCAAGAATGTCGTTTCGGTTTAAGTTATCATGTGTGAGGCACATGGATTGTAAGACCTTGAAACAAATGAGACTTCATTCTAAATATCCCTAGTCAGTCATTGTTATGGGAATAACAAATGAATTAAGACTAGTATGCTCTCTCTGATATTATGAGTTCTGTCTTATGGATCATTAGGACAAGAGTGTCAATCAGAGATCATAGATACATGTTAAAGAACATGGTATCTGGATTCGATCCGCTCATGAGAACACAACATGGTACAAGTCATAAGTGTTTCTCATATGCAAGTTTTGTATCGGAGTTCTTAGACCTGAAATCTCTATGAAACTCTTTATGAATTACTGTGTACTTTGACATACACCTAACGTGCTCGTAACAGAGTGACAAGTACGGGTATGATTGGGTATGCATTAATTCATGTTAGAGAGCATGAGAGAAGTGAAGGGATTACCCCTCTCAATAAGAGAGAAAATATCATCGGCCACTTGATCAGTGAACTGAGAAGTGTATGGCCATACCGAGATGAAATAATGAGTAATCATTATTTATCTGAGAGTTCAGTGTCACTGGAATATCAAGAAAGGAATTAATATATATAAGGATGACTAGTTCCATGCCTTATATTAATTCTGATATTTAAGGGTAAGGGACTATGCAAAATTGCATTAGGTCACTAAATGCCATATGCATTTTCGTTTAATTTGGAATGTTATAATATCTTGCTAGAGAATATATATAGCCTTTGAATTAATTTATTAATTCATTGCCAACATTAAATGGACCTATAGGATCGCACACAAAGCATTGGACTTAAAATACTTAAATTAAGTATTGGGCATTAATTTGGGCTTTTAATTAAAGTCAAATTAATGTATGTAATGGGTTATAAAATTGCTATTGGGCTTTGGTCCATGAGAGAGAGAAATTCAGCCCACAAGGTTTAATTTCAATTAATTAAATGTCATGAATTAATTTAATTAATTGAGTATTAAAGCCTAAAGACATATTTATCTAATTAAATCATCTAAATTGTATTTAATGTGGCCGAAATTCCTAGAGAAATCACAAGGAATTTCGGCACATGTATAGTATATTATTTAAGTGATTTATTAGATTTAAATGTCTTATCTTTTATCCTAAAAATAAGTGATATTATTTGATTAAATAACTTTTGATTTTATCTTGGATAAATTAAAAGAGTTTTATCAATAATTATTACTAATTTTAAGTGATAAATGCAAATATTATTTATCTTGAGCTAATATTAATTATCTTAAGGTAGTATATTTGGTATATATCACTTAAAGGAAGAAAAAGGGGAAGAAGATTTTTTTAGAAGAGTTGGCGCAAAACCTAGGGGTTTTCTATGAAAATTGCGTGACCTTCATCTCTCTCTCTCTCAATTCTTTTGGCCCAATTTTTTACAAGGAGAAAGGATAGTTCCTCATTCTCTTGTGTTCTTGGGTAGTAATAGCAACCTAAGAGAAGTAAAAAATCAAATTTTGTAGCTTCAAACCATAACCATTATACAATACCGAAAAGGAGATCTAGCAATCTCGATTTTAAGCCGTCGGTGCAAGTGTGTGTGTGAGAATAGAAGGAGTGGCGCAAAAGGCTGTTCCTTGGCATTGGTGATCGAGAACTAAGGTGGATAAAGGCATCTTGGTTGCTGGACATCACAAAATCAAAGAATAAAAGGCATCATCTATTGTAAGTTTCAAAACCCTAAAATTGCATGTTTTCGTTCCTAGTTTTGGATATGTATGGTATGCATGATAAAATTTTTGTTTTTCCGCTGTGCTATCATGATTATCATACCATGTCATATTCCATCAGTTATAAGATAGAGCATATCGGACAGAGAAGTAACACACTCACACAGGTGTTTATATTAGATTTGTTAATAAGTTAACAAAGTATAATATGAGGCGATTTTTGAATACAAAGTGAATTTCGAGAACCTATTCAAAATAAAACTACCGTTTTGTAGAAATTACAAGATGAGTCTCGTTAACATACAAGATAAAGATACATATGAGATTGTGGGGTTTGAATTAAGATCCAAAATAGGATTAAGAATGATCCAATGATCTATTAAATGTAACTATTATATTCTGTCTAAAAAGCCAAAAGTGATCTTGAAGGAAGTGGACTAAAGTTGAATGCTTTGGTGCATTGTAACCTTATGCTTTTGTATGGTGTTAAATAATAATAAGACATGCACTTCTTTAAGGGAAAGGAAAGAACACCATAACATATGCATCATACCATGTGTGCTTGAGTTGACCGGTGGAAGGAAATCTTATGTGAATGATCTTAAATTTTTTGTAGTTTGAGATCCTAATTTTCGATCCTCATGATCCTTAACTTATACCAAAAGTATAGTTTAGTGTGGCTAACTTAGTTGGTCTCCAAAGGATCATGAAAAAAAGTCGGGCCAACGGATCTAACTAGAAAAGCGAGTTGAACTATGATGGATGGAATATAGTAAGAGGGAAAGATATATTTTGATCACATTTGGTAGTTTCTTGTTCACCGGTAAACCTATTGTAATCTTTATAAGTAAAGACACAATAATGAATATGAAAATTATTTTTATGAGATTATAAGACAAAACAACGAATGTGAAAAAACTATTTAGAGTTTGGCATACAATTATGAGAAGATCTTGTTTCTTGAGACGTTATATATCCCTAACTAGTGTATAGCAGTAGTGTTCTTGACATGTGCCTGTCACATGAACTATCTATCTGTATGATTAAAGAGAATGACTGAAAATCATTTTATCATGTGCAAGTGAGAGATAATGAAGAAGTTTGAAATACGTCTATGACTCCTGAGATGAGAAATTGGTACCGATAGAATCGAAATAATATCAGAACAAAAAATAATTTATATGGAATTAGTTCCATATTGAGATTCCCTTTAATTAGGGAATTTACCATTTATGGGTGCATTAATATGAATAGTTACATATTAATTTTGTAACCGCCACATTTATTATCTCCTTATTAATGTTTGTAACTTCCATATTTAATTCTTATTTATTAAGAAAATTATGATTTCCTTAATGGGAACCCTATATAAAGGGCTGAGAATTTTGAAAGTGAAAGGGAGGAGAAATCTCTCATACTGAATTGCTGTCGGTTTTTCTTCATATTCGATTTCTCTATCCATGGGGCTTTTAAAATGTGAATCTATGCTTTCATCCCGTAGTTTGTGACACGTGGGTGATAAATTTTGCCGGCAACGTAAAACAATCAATTCCTACTTTCGATTTAACGGATCTGCGCTACGAGATATATTTATATGTTTACTTCTCATAATATATCATGATATACTTCCTAACAATGTCGATAAAATTATATCAAATCAATTATATATTATTATGTCGATAGAAAGAAAATACGTGAGCAGTCATGACTTTTTAAATTTTTTTTAGATAGCAACCCACCGTTAGTTTGGTTCATTGGTTCATAATAAGTAATTTTATGGACTCAATTTATTTTTTGACTTCAAAGTCCTAAAAATTTTGGATACATATATATTTTCACGTATCCAATAAGTACCATACTTACATAGCCCAAATAGAATTGCTCATGCTTCTTAGACAACAATTAATACGCATAATTCTCTCCTGCTTTAGCTTTCAAAAGCGTCTACCGATCCCAGCTCTAACTCTTAAAAGTCTAGAGACTACAATATATCTCCTGCGATCCAATGCATAATACAAACTACCAAAACAAATCAAGTTGCAGCAATACAATTTCATGGCAGTAGTCAAAGTCCCAATAAAAATAAAATAAAAACTAAAGAAAAATGGAGATAATAAATTGAGGAAAAAAAAATACAGAGTGAAAAACTAAATTGAGGAAGAAACCTTAATTAGTACAAAGAAAGAGCGAGAGCTTGAGACAAATCTAATCTAAGTTGCTTTCAAGGTTGTGATGTTTCTGCATATGAAGCACGCCAAACCTTGGAACAAGAATCAATTGTTTTATGGTCATCCTATTGGACAGCAAAATGTTAAAAAGCAAAACCTTCGTGCCATTACAACATGATTCCCGTGTCCAGGAGTACGCACAGTGTATTAATCAATTTTATTATGCAATCTAATTTTCTGTTAACCATTAAAAATAATTAAAAAAATCAAAAAAATATTACAAACCACACACAATTCCAAGCAAGTTCCAAGGTAAAATACAACTCAACCCAAATACAATTAACAAGTTAAATTAATCAATACACAGCAATGGAATTTTCACCAGTCCTTGTCGTACATTGCATAGGTTATATTGCATTGTAACACAAATTAGTTGCGAAATAAAATTTACAGGGAATCGAAGGAAGCAAAAAGTAAATTCGAATGAATCAGTTGCATAGATTATATTGTATATTCTCATGAATCAAAGTAAGTAAAAAGGCAGATAAAAGAATATATAAGTTTCAAAATAAATACAGATCTAGTCAACTTTGCATTAAAAAATGAAATTAGTGCTAGAGAGTTGCTAGAGAGTTTTTTTTTTCTTAAAAAAAAAAGTGCTAGAGAGTTGACTTTTCCCTCCATACACCATTTAAATAGAATCAAATTCATAATTATAGGGTACTTAATGATAACAACTCTAACTTCCAGTTCTGCCAATAGATTGGCTACTTAACGATAATAATGGGCTAGTGACAATAAAAAAAAAAATACAACAAAAAGATCTCAATTCTATGATTTTATCCTTAAAAATTACTATGGCCAGGTCTAGTGACAAACTTTACCGAAAATCCCTAGGGATGATTACGGAACAGGGAATTTCCGACCTTGATGGGGATTCAATCCGAACAGGATAGAAAATTTCCAAATTTTTTTCCTGCAGGGACGGAAAAAAAAAATTTCTGATGTGTATTTCAAGGCGGAAACGGAAAATGGGATATTCGTCCCGCAAAAAATAATTTTTTTAATTTTAAAATATAATATTTTATAAATAATTAAAATTTAAATTAAAATTAAAATATAACTTAATTTTATAATTATTAAGTTTTAAATTATACTTAATTTTAAATTTATTAATGGTTAAAATTTATATTAATTTAAATTATGATTGATTTTAAATTTTTTATTTATTAAATATTATATTTTAATTTTAATTATTTATAAAATATTATATTTTAAAATTAAAAAAAATTATTTTTTGGGGCGGAGATCCCCACATGGGTGGGAACGGAAAAAATTTTCTTTCCGTTATTGAATCGGGGGTGGAGATGAGGAATTTCCGCCGCCAACGGGGCAATGAGTGGGGATGCTATCTCCGAACCCACCCCGTCCCGTGAGCATCCCTAAAAATCCCTGTATGCACATCATATCAGCAAGTTCTGTCCAACTAAGTGCCAAATTAGCAAATATATTATGTCTCACTCTATTAATTAATTATTTATTTACACATAAAGATAAAATAGAAAAATAAATAATTAATGTTTATTAAAATTTAAAATTATCCTTTTAATGGATAAAAAAACACTAAATTTTTATGTCGAGTGAAATAAAGTGAGTAATTTTCAAGTAATCCACCAAGCATTTAGCGTTGCTAGGCTCTAAAGGCCGAAAACAATCAAGAGGAAATTACATAGAATACAACTTTTTTAACTTTGATTTTTAAAAATACCATTATCAGTTTTTAAGTTTTAAAAATACCATTTTTTAAATTTATGTTTTTAAAAATACCACTTTTAGTTTAAGACTTTAAGTTGCCCCACAAATAAACGAGTCCACCAGCTGATGCCACAGGATGAAGAGATCTAAATGGCAAAAAGCTGAGATTAAATCTAAGCCAGTGGCTTTGATCAAGGTTATAAACCTGGAGAGGAGGGGGAGGAATCTGGCAATGATGGTGGTGGTTGCCATGGTGACGGTGGTGGTGAGACGACCATAAAGCGAGGAAACGG
The DNA here is from genome assembly GCA_037975025.1 of Excoecaria agallocha. Classification (NCBI taxonomy): domain Eukaryota; kingdom Viridiplantae; phylum Streptophyta; class Magnoliopsida; order Malpighiales; family Euphorbiaceae; genus Excoecaria; species Excoecaria agallocha. Next base: position 18,785,734 of record CM075820.1, read on the forward strand.
AGAGGGCGTTGGATGGAGATGAGGTCAGTGAATGAAAGAGAACTCAAAATCTGATTAAAGAACTTGCAGACTGATTGGTAAATCATGATTTCACGAAGAGGTAAAGACGAGAAGATCTGATGGAAGTTGTCCACCGGCAACTTGTTCATCGGCAATGAATCCATTGGCTTTCGGATCAGCCGGCGATTTTTTTGCAGATCAGAAGAGGAAAACAATGGGTCAAATATAAAGGGAATACAACAAATAGGGTTAAACACACTCCTAAATGTGACATAATGTTGTATGTTTTGCAGGAAAGGATGCAACTGATGATTTCGAGGATGTGGGTCATAGCACAAGCGCTAAAGATATGATGGAACAATATTACATTGGAGATATTGATCCTTCAACCATCCCTAAGAAGGCCGAATATAAACCTCCAAAGCAGCCTCACTACAATCAAGACAAGGCTTCTGAGTTCATTATCAAGCTCCTGCAATTCCTCGTTCCCCTTGCTATTTTAGGTTTGGCTTTTGGCATCCGCTTCTACACGAAATCAACTTCAGGTCTTGTCTCCTGCAGTTTAGAGCTTTCCCCTTTCCGCTAGTTTAATCGAGCAATTGAAGCTTATTTCTTTTGTGTCCTTAATGTTGTTCCGGTTATGTTTGGAATCATAGACTTGGTATAGACAAACCTGGTACTCTCAATTACTCTATTTATCAGGAAATGAAAAATGCACTAAAATCTATCATGTCATGATCTCATCTTATGTTTGATAGCTAAAACTCAGTAGAAATTACTTAACTGTGGTGTCTGTTCTGTGAATGCTTTGTTAGAATTGCATCTTTATTTTGTTCCTTTTATATGTTAGTTAAGATTTTAGCTTTCAACTTAACTGTGATTTTCGTAGGGGTGGATTTGTCTGAATCTGCTTTAGCACCGTGAAATTGAATGATCGGTTCTAGAGTCTTCATAAACCCATTGATGTGTTTGGTGTGGCCATGAAATTTTTCTGCTTCTTTCTTGAACATGAAATTTCGTTTGTAGTCCACCATAAAAAGATTTTACTGTATTTGTCCATGTGCTTCTCTTTTAAGCAATAACGATATCTGCGCTGAAGTCTTGCTCAGAATAGATTTTTCGCCCCCTGATCTGCAAATTTTAACCTGATTTACTCATTCCATGAGAATCGACCCAATTCCTTACAGAATATGCCCGATAGAAGTCCCAGAATACTAAAACAATCACAACTTCGAGCATTCTAGAGTAAACAATATTCCAGATCGTATTCAGGAAAGATAAGGGCTTCTAGATTCGGAGACACCTCAAGTAAGTTGGACAGCAACTCCCAATCAACAGAAATTTTCATTTCCTTGAGATTACTGAATTTAGGCAAGTTATTATCAGCAATAACTAAGCAATCAAGTTATTAGGCAAGGAAGACTAACATAACAAGGCACGTCAAAAACATATAACCCTCCGATTCTTAACTCCAATAATGTTTTGCAAGTAAAAAGTCTGCAAAGCAGTTGAACTGCGATAGAAAATGTCAAAACACTAGAGATCTGGACATTGCAAGTTATCACACCACAAATCCAAGAATAAAGATTACGTGCAACGTACTAAGAAGTAACTAGAAAAATGCAATATCTTATAATTGAAGCGCCATGATGAAAGATGACCCTATCCGCATATTCCTTGAAGGACCTTGATTTGATTATAAGATCATTCTCATTTGAGTCCCTTGGAAATGCGCATGAAAAGTCCAAAGATATTCCCATCTTTTGGACAAAATGGAGGTTGCAACTGCTTGTTTTGTGGTGAGATACGAGTACTTCAAATTTAATTTCATTTGGCAATTTGCTTGTTCTGTCTACACCTTCTCCAACCTCAACAAATTTAATTCTCTAAATTTAATGCAGGAATTACATAAATAAAATTTTAATTTTATTTCTTAATTATTAACAATAACATAAGAATATAAGATGCTTTAATCATACTATATGTTTATGCAAAATAAAGATGGATCAAAATAAATTGCTGAGCTGTTTCTTTTTATGAATGATAATCAAAATTATTTTTTTTTTATTTTGGTATCCCATCGGTATACCAGGTATACCTTTGGTATACCAAAATTCAGAATACCATTTTCAATTCTGGATTTTGGTATACCACCGGTATACTGGTATACCAAAATCCAGAATTGAGATTGACAATCTGAATTTTGGTATACCATCGGTATACCTGGTATACTGGTGGTATACCAAAATCCAGAATTGAGATTGGCAGTCTGCATTCTAAGGTATACCAACGGTATATCAGCTATACCAATGGTATACCACCTGGTAGATTCAGTATACCAATGGTATACCACGATATACCATGGTACATTCGGTATACCAATGTTATATCATTTGGTACATCAAGTATACTAATGGTATACCACAGTATACTATTGGTATACCACCCCAGTATACATGGTATACCACATGGTGCATCCGGTATACCTGGTATATCATGGTATACCACCTGTTATACATGATATACCACATGGTTCATCCGGTATACCATCTAGTATACATGGTATGTCATGGTATACCTCTGGTATATCTGGTATATCAATGTTATTTTGGTTGAATATATATATTACATGAAAAAACAATCATTATACAGAACTTGTATAAACCAATTATTATGCAGAACTTAATGAGGAAAAAAAGGTGGTTGTAATGTTTTCTCTAAGAAGCTATTTCCAGCAATATTATTATTGCAGAATGAACCCAGAATACAGCAGTGTCCTCATCAACTATTACCCTTCACTTTCTTCTCATAGAAAATATGCATGTGATTTGATTCATTCAATTTAGAGTGTCAGTATTTCATTTAAGTTTAAATTACATACCGTCCACACAATTCATTTGACTAATTTAAATTCACAAAGAGAAAATACACCTTCTAATAAATATCTTGTTAATTATTTAGCACCATCCATTTACATCGACCTTTTTCTTTTGCTTGCTTAATTTCTTATTTTATCATCGATCTTGTTAATATGCTAAGTCATTTCCAATCTAGTCTTGTTTTAGGAAGACTTAAATTATACATCCAATTCTATACAAATTGAATATATATATATATATATATATATATATATATATATATTGCCACATCCAGCAAAACTAGGCAATATTCAGAATATCAAATCCTAACTATAATGCCCTGCCACCTTCACTTCCGTCTACCAATACTCTCTCGGCACCGTCCCTCAAGTCTTGGCTGGACATGTCAGTACACTCGCCCTTGCTGCCGTTTCCATGGAGAACTCCGCCATTGCTGGATTTTCCTTCGGTATCATGGTACTACAGCATCATGCAAATCAAATATTAAAATAATAATTCATGGCTTTTGTTTTGTTTTTTCTATCGACAGCAACACAATCAGATTTGAAAGTACTACCCAGAAGGAATGGTACAATTAGCCATATTAAAGATATTAGATTTGAAAGTACTGGTCCATTCTCCTTTGTATCTAATTATTACTGGAATGTTAACCATCTCTGCATTTAAAAATTATCAATATATAATATCAGTGAAATTTATTAGAAATTAATGATTTTATAGGTTATTTTCTCATTGAAAAAGTTCATATTAGCATTTTATCAAACACTTTGTATGCACCAATTAAGATACCAGTTTTTAAACCATGATAAGACACTATACAAATTACCAAATTTCACATAAACAATCTAATATATGAACCCTTGTATCTTGATAAACTATATGAAAGCCATATTCAAAAAAATAGAATTAAACAAACATAAATAACTCCAGAAAATGAAAGCCATATTAAACAAACATAACCCGTATAAAATAAGATGAAAGCCATAAGTTCTCATTGAGTATTAGTATTAGGAACAGCAGTCAAGTATTTCCCAAAAAATCGAAAAAAATGACAAAAAAACAGTATGCAACAACGGACGGACCAAGGAGAGAGGCAGCAGCAGGGAAGATGTTAACAAATTAGCGATGAAATATCCAGCAACAAGATTGCAGATCCAATAGCAGCAGGAAGAAGAAAGAAAGAAGAAGAAGAAAGAAATTGATGATTTCAGTAGCAGAAAGAAGAACGAAGAAGAAGAGTTAAAAAAGTGGTATTTTTGAAAATGAAAATTTAAAAAAAGGTAAAGTTAAAAGGGAAAAAAAGATGGTGGTATTTTTAGTTGTGATTAATTTTTCTTGGTTAGTTTTGTAAAATTTCCAACAATCAAAAGGATGTGGACTTTTTGGATTGGATTGGGTTGAGTTATTCGCATGGGCCCAATTCAAAACACTAAGCCCAGTTACAGTGTCACTGTAACTATAACTCTGGATAAACTCTCTCCCTTCGGTTATTTTGGTGCGATACCAAATGAATTGACAGGAAAATTTCTTAACTGCAACTTCACCTAACCTACCCAGACAAATTCTAGATCCTCTGATTCATTTGGAAGCCTCTGGTTTCTCATTCAACAAAGGTGACGCAACTCTACCATTCACCTAAATTTGCTGTTGATTAACATGCGATTGTGACTTTCAATTCAGCAGTTCAGATTAATTACAGTTGATCTTTATCGGGTTTTGATTTAAAGTCCTTATCTGTTTCAGATTTAGGATCATGGATCAAGATGGCTATACTGTCGAAGTTACAGGACTCTCTCCCAAAGCTACAGAGAGCGACCTCTATGATTTTTTCTCTTTCTCGGGTTCCATTGAACGCGTTGAAATCGTTAGGTCTGGTGAATATGCCTGCGCTGGTTATGTCACTTTCAAAAATGCGTATTCTCAAGAGACTGCTGTCTTACTCAGTGTAAGTATAGCTCCATTAGCTATTGCTGATTACCACCTTCTTGTTTTCTGTAAATTTCCTCTGCTTTTGTTGCTCTTTTATTAATAATTTTCTATATGATCATTTATTTCCTCCTTTCAATTTCCTTGCTAATTGAAAGCGGGTAAAAGATTTTTCTTCTTTTTCTTCAATCAATTTCAAAGGCAGAACTAATTTCCTTCAGCCTGTTTCTATTGTGGCAAACATATCCGGAAAATATCAGTTCCGGCAATTTTGATGTAAAACTCATTCCTTTGTTGTGTGAATTGTGATATTGTAGACTATTAATAGTCTCTAGTGATGTTGGCTATTGTTTACACCAGAAATGTGATTGTAGTTGGTGGAGACTTTGTTAGAGATATTTTACTGTTTTGACCAATTTGGTAGATTGGGTTATAGTTTGGTTTCTGTTTCATGGCTGGTTTTCGCTGTTCAAATAGCGCCACCTGGCACTTCTCCTATCACATTCATCCTCCTAAATCAGCGATTTATTACGTATCATGGTTTTGCGGCCCATTCATGGAATTTATGCCGTCATCAATGATGGGTTTAGTGTTTATAGTGCTTTATTACTATGCTTACTTTTTCACTGAAAATTGCGGGTCCAGTTCTAGCTTGATTTTATTATCCTGGATATCCTTGCTATAAGTGCGTAGCATATTGATCGAATGTCATTGATGCTACATTGCTTTCTCCACTGGTGACTGTGTGACTAAAATGATGTGTCTGTCCCTCTATTCCCCTTCTTATACATGTGATCTTAGGGTGCAACAATTCTGGATCAACGTGTCTGCATAACACGATGGGGGCACTATGTAGATGAATTTGATCTTTGGAACAGGTCGTCATCAAGGGCTGAGGATGAGACTGAATCAAATGTATGTGTTCTATCCGTGTTGTACTCACACTATGATCCAATCTGACAAAAATGTTGATTTGTTAATCTACGGTATACCTTTTAAAATGAATCTTCTCATCTTGTGGCAGCCCCCGCAAACAAGTCATTATGTTTCTAGTGCTGGAGAAGCAGTAACAATGGCTCAGGAAGTGGTGAAAAACATGCTGGCAAAGGGTTATATGCTGGGAAAAGACACACTAAGCAAGGCGAAAGCTTTTGATGAGTCTCATCAAGTTAGTGCAACTGCTGCAGCCAAGGTGGCCGAGTTTACCGAAAGAACTGGACTTGCTGATAAGATTTTTGCAGGGATGGAAGCAGTAAAAGCTGCGGATCAAAAGTACCGTGTCTCTGATACGACAAAATCAGCTGTATCAGCCACAGGAAGAACAGCTGCAGCAGCAGCAAACACTGTGGTAAATAGTAGCTACTTTTCCAATGGAGCTCTTTGGTTATCAGGTGCTTTGGATCGAGCCGCTAAAGTTGCTGCTGATTTGGGTAGCCGGAATGTTCAGCAATAAGATGTTTTTGTCCAATGTAGATGTGGTTTTTGATACTGTATCCTATATACTATATAGTGTATATTACCTGTAGCTGCAAGTAAATAGCTGTATGCTTTCATTTTAGTACTTTCAAATGATTGAAGGGGAGAAATTAGAAAAAGGAAAATTGCGCTAATCTGGCGTGCTGTAGCAGCCATTTGTTTGCAAAGTCCTATGAGCTAGACTCCTTATAGGGGGGGTTTAGTTTATTTGTGGGTTCATAATTTCAGATTTTTCCTTTCAGAGTAAACCAGCTGTGATATACGACAAAGATGTGATGTGAGCCCATGTGGCCTCTTTTTTTTTTAATTTATCTAGAGATGTTCGTCACGGGGTCTGAATTAACTCAAATTCGTCTATGTTTGATAAGAAGTCATTGTTGTGGCAATGGCCTTTTCCTGTTGCATCTTAAAGAAGTAAATGATATGTGTAGCAGGAACGTAAACTTTTCCAAATAAATATTATAATTATTTCCTGTCTATTCTAACGAATAGTGATTTAGGCTTTTTAGCTGCAACTTGTTCAAAAATACTGTCACTTTTCTTCTGTTTAATTCTTATTCAAGATGCAGGAATTTGTATGATTTGCAGTAGGACGCATCGAGCTAGCTTTATCTAGAATATCACAATTCTTGGTGGGACACAGGTGATAATACTAACAAATGGTAATAAAGTAATGGCCATTTGACATTAATGATAAAATATTTAAATCTGACACTATATGTATTTAAAATTTCAGTTTGAAACATGCGTCCCCATGTCACTTGTAAAGTTGTTTGCAATCAAGTCCACTTTGACTCTGCCAATTTTACGCGTCGGTGGCGACGTCAGGCGCAGGCTCTCTTCGTTTAAAAGTCACGATTTTGATTTTCCAACAATTCCAATTCCGATCAACGGTCACTGTTGCACAAATCGGAACCCACTTTAAGTGCATCTTACTCATTGCTTTACATGAAAATTACTCGAATTAAAGTTTTTTTTGCAAATTACTCAAATTAAGTTTTCTTTTTTATGAAAATACTCAAATTATGAAATTAAATTTTTAAAAAAATTAACACTGTTCATCGGTGGACTCACGAATTTGACCCGGTTTCATTCCCCTGAAAACCGGAGAAGGAAAAACCATCTGCCTCTCGTGGTTTCCCTTTCGTGCGTTCAAAAGATATTTTATCAGATCTATAGTGTATTCACCTGAGCAACTTTCTTCACTATTGAATGTTAAAAATAGGTAACACCGGCCGTATATTGAACAGTGATTGAACGGATTTAATTTCGAGTATGGACTCGGTGTCGATTCGGGTTCCGTATAGGAACCTGAAGAAGGAAGTAGAGGTTGAAATGGTGGGTGTAGAAGAGGATCACCAGCATCAGCATCTTCACCGGATTCGATTGGATTCTCCTTCTTCGTCTTCTCCGCAGATCCCTAATGGTGATTCCAATTTCTCCTCACCGATTGATGACAGATCTAGCAATGCCAAACATTATAGCTTGATTCCTCTCATTCTTAGTTGTACGGTGGCCGCCGGCGTTCAGTTTGGTTGGGCCTTGCAACTTTCTCTTCTTACTCCTTATATACAGGCAAGTCAACGATTGTTATGCACGAGTTTCTTTGTTGTTTAAATTCTTTTTGATATGTTTTTAATGTTTATTGCACAGTCAAGTGTATAATGGACTAATTCAGGTTGGGTGATATATGGTTTTGGAGCTTTATTTGTTAATTAAATTATGAAAAAAATAAGTTGAATTTATTTGTTTTGAATTTCAATTTCCTAGAAGGTGCAGTTTTCTTTCTGGTTTCTGTTAATATAATGATGTTAAGTTTTAGCACTATCAGCAAAAGGAGTAAAAAAGCATTAACTATGTGTTAGGTATTGCAGTTTTTGAATGTGACTTATAGTCATCTGCTGATTTTGTTGCATTTAGCAAACTTAATTAGTGCTTTAATATATTCTGGAGAAAATGAGCTACTGATGTAAAATTTTCAAAAGGAAGATTGAAATATCGTTTGAAGGTAATTTACTTCACTGTTTAATTTACTTTGGTTTTGTGCATTTTCTGTGATCACCTGTACTACTTTTGAGTTTCACATGAGAGTTTACATCTATTTTTGTAATGTGTGGTTAACTCTTCTTCACTTCAACTGACTGTTGCAGACACTCGGCATAGAACATGCTTTTTCCTCATTTATTTGGCTCTGCGGGCCCATTACAGGCCTTGTGGTAGGTTGCAGCAAACGATCTTTTATTTTTCTACCACTTGATTTCTTCAATTTAACACTAAGTAATTTCATTATGAAACTGAAATCTGCAGTGCTGGAATGAGTATAATTCTTATTCTGTACTCAGTTGCATTGTCTTAAAGTTTATGGTATGCAAACATAATCTGAGTATTCATCAATTTCATTGGACGAAAATTATTACTTGGCTACTATCATGTGCCTGTACCAAATTTCAGATAAAGGAGGAGAGCACATGTAGATTCATTTTTATTTTAGTCATTACTGTAGAACAAGGAAGCTGTTGCGATATTATTTTTGAAGTAGCTTCATGGGAAAAGAATTCTACTCTCACCTTAACCTGCACCCTCTTGGTTGCTGGTCCATTACAATTACCATTTTACTGTACCAGATTATAGTCCTTCATCTTATTTTAAAACAAAATGCTGAATGCATTGTGTATTTGTACCTCACTATCCCCTTTTCAATGTTAACCTATGCAAAATCAAATTGTTAGTGTATGTGATCTTGCTACTTTGCTGCAATTGCAATTGTAGCCTCCAGCTAAGGGGAGCAGGCAATTGATATGCTTAGAATTTTAAAATAAAATAAGATAATAATAAGCTTCATACATAATCCAAGTAGGGTGTTCTGTAATTTTTTATTTTTTTTTATATCAAAGTGATATTTATTATATATATACCATCTTATTAGCAACTCTTAGTTTTGTGATGCAATGATCTTTGAAATGAATGTAGAAACAATTAACCAACACTAACACTTCTTCATCCTCTATCTTGTTTTGAATTTAGAAGTGCATTACTTATTAGGTTTTGGCTTTAGGTTCAACCTTGTGTTGGCATTTGGAGTGATAAGTGCACTTCAAAATTTGGAAGAAGACGGCCATTCATTCTTCTTGGGTCTCTCATGATATCAGTTGCTGTAAGTATTCATGAACCTCTAATTCTTCTTAGCTTTATTGTTGCATGCTGTGCTATATATCTACTAAACCAAGTGTTGTAATTTAGGTGATAATAATCGGATTTTCTGCAGACATTGGGTATATATTAGGGGACACAAAGGAACACTGCAGGTATTTTTTTCCTTTCTCAATTGCTTGTATTTTATTTCGTATGTGCATTTGAGACTTACCATCTTGTCTACGGACATGCAGTACATTTAAAGGCACACGAACAAGGGCAGCTTTTGTTTTTGTAATTGGGTTCTGGATGCTGGATCTTGCTAACAACACAGTGCAGGTGTTTGTGATGTAGTAGTTATTTTGTCATCTTTCTTTTATTTTTATTTTTTTAAAAAAAAATTACTGTGTATGGCATGGAATTATCTGTATATGCAAGCAAATAATAAGGTTTTCTCAAACTTGTAGGGACCTGCTCGTGCCCTTTTGGCTGATTTATCAGGTAGTTAAAGTTTAATTTCTTACTTAGCTTACGATAGATCTAGCCGCCATTTGATATCATATGTTTATGGTGTAATTGTTTTTGTAAGATTTTTAGTGTTATATAATTATTCATGTTAATGCTAAACATGATGGTAAGTCTTGTTACCATGTTATAGGTCCTGATCAACGCAATTCAGCAAATGCTGTATTTTGCTCGTGGATGGCTGTTGGGAACATTTTAGGATTTTCTGCTGGTGCTAGTGGGAGCTGGAACAGGTGAAAACTTTTGAATTGATGTTAATATCTTTTACTCAAGTGATCATTTAATTAAATGATCACACAAATAATTAAATATTATTATTTATGCAATCTTAAAATTATATTATTGTTAGTCTTGGAATTTGGTAAGATTGATTTAGCTCAATCTATTAATTGATCCGTTTGAGTATGAGCTTTGTATGCTCTCCTAAAACACAGTAGTCACTATTGATAAATCATTTTTGGCTTTGGTTCACTTCAACTTTTTGCTTCTGTATTTCTTGACATATCTTTGGAATTTGATGTCAATATTTTAACATATCAATTTCTGTACTTTCTGAAACTGATATGGACTATCTAATTAATATTGTTATCAGTGAAGTGAATGTTTTTGCAGACATGCTTATACTCAAGTTCTTATGTTCTCCACTACTTCTGAACATTTTCATTATATTATGCTATTTAATCCTGAAAATTCCTATTGTGTTTCATGTCCTTATGCAGTATTTCTAAATTAATACTTACTTTCATGCTAGTGTACTGTCATTTTAAGTTTTTCACATTGGTATAGTGCTAATTATGCCATTTGATGTTACTTTTTTTGAGGCAGATGGTTTCCTTTCTTGATGAGTAGAGCCTGTTGTGAAGCATGTGGAAATCTGAAAGCAGCATTTCTTGTTGCAGTTGTGAGTAATTAGTGCTTGTATTTGGTTATATGCTCTTACAGCCTATTATTTTAATACATAACGGCTTAAATGATGATCATCTTGGTTTTTATTTTTTAGACATAAGGTTCCGCTAAGGACGTTCTAGAAAATTCTAAACTGGTCATGTTATATAAATATAATTACACTGAGCACATGTAGAGAGCTTTTTTGGATGCACTCTCCAAAAATTTTTCAGAGATAGGGATAAACAAATTAAAAATTGGTTCTGCTAGGGATTTTACACTGATATCGGATACAAAATCTTTAAGTCTGGAACCAGCTCTATGGTCAAAGAAACAAAAGGCGAAGCTCACATGAAACTTGGTTGTCATCAGTTGCCAGGATCTGGATCATCCTTATAGGACTGCTAGTTTTTTTAATGTGTTATTTTTTCAAGGTTCTGACTTAGCTTCTTGAAGTTTGCTGCTTTCTAACGTGACAGAAAATTGCATACACAACCATTATTAGAAGGATATATCTTTGTAAAAGAAATAAGGACTAATAATCAGAAGATTGTTTGGAATTGGATTTGTGGGAAAGCTTGGCTGAGAGAGGATAATGATAATATTTGAAACTTATTTTTTTTTTGGAGGACTATATAAGAAACAATTAAGATCTAAAATTTCTTGTTAGAGGATAGAAATAGTTGTTAGCCACAAAGAAATGGAGAATGTTTAAATTTTCAAGTTATTGTGTAAAGAAATGCAAAATAGCTTCTTATTTGTACCCTTTTGTGTTTCCCATCATTTGGATGACATGTGTGCAAGCGCATTAAAGTGTGTGGCCCCCATAACATGTGGATGTTAATGATCCCTAAACATTTCATGCAAATGGTGAAGGTGAAAGTGAAGTTGTATAGAACTCCTCTTATCTTTAATATTTTGGTCGTGACTCTAAAATACAGTCACCAGCCAGTGAGCAGTGGAACATTCCCAAACTAAAATATAATGGAACTCCTATTTTAGTTTTTCTTGATTCCAATAATATCTTTGGTACGTGCAGGTCTTCCTGACATTCTGCACTCTTGTGACTCTATATTTTGCTGATGAGGTTCCATTAAATAGAAATCAGGTTCGCCATTCCTCAGATTCAGCTCCATTGTTGAATGATCCTCAACAAAATGGCCTTGAACCTTCAAAATTTAAGTCTGACATGCCGATTTTTAGTAATGGGGTCAGCAAGCATAGCAGCATTGAACAGAATGCAAATCCAAAGCTTGCCAACACTTTTGAGGATCAAAATGAAAGTTTTAGTGATGGTCCTGGAGCAGTATTAGTTAATTTGTTGACTAGTTTAAGACATCTGCCTCCTGGAATGCATTCTGTGCTTGTTGTTATGGCTCTTACTTGGGTAAGCATTTCATTGATTATTTATCATTATTTGCAGAAGCTTGTGATCCTGAATAGCATGAGGGCAGTCACCTGCTTAGTTTAAATATTAACAAATGCCTTCGATGTTTTCTAAACACTATGCATGAATACAAAGAGGTAAGCAAAAAGGATGGTTAGGAGAGGTGGAGAAAACTTATACATTTAAGTGTTATTTTGATTGGATGAATGAACAAGGAAAGGAATTAAGTTTAAATTGACAATTAAAATCTTAATTTAAATATTAATGAATGTCATCAATGTTTTCTAAACACTATGCATGAATACAATGAGGTACGCAAAAAGGATGGTTGAGAGAGGTGGAGAAAACTTATACATTTAAGTGTTATTTTGATTGGATGAATGAACAGGGAAGGATAAGTGTAAAAGGACAATTAACTTTCTCATTTGATTTTATTGTAAAAAGGGCAAAGCAATAAAAATTTTAACTCCCTTCACACAAGGTGAAATTGTTTGTCTTAAAACGGGTTTCAATTCGTGTTACCTTATAGGAGGAGAATGAAAGGGAATAGCCATCCTCATTTTCCCTTCCCGTCCTAATAATAATGATGATGATGATGATAGTCAAACAAAATGAGGTGATTCCCCTTTATTTAATATCCATCCATGTCCAATGTAAAAGGTTAAAGCCAATGAATTTTGTTTCTATTTTTTTACCATTTTCTTAATTTTGACAGCACTGCTGTTCTTGTATGCAGATGTCCTGGTTCCCTTTCTTTCTATTTGATACAGATTGGATGGGGAGGGAAGTTTACCATGGAGATCCAAAAGGGAATTCTGATGAGGTGAAGTTGTATGATCAAGGTGTCAGAGAAGGTGCATTTGGTTTGCTGTTGAACTCTGTAAGAAACCAAGATTTTTAATCTTTTTTCTTATTTTTTTTTAGATATTATTGTAATTAGCTGTTAAATTGTATAATCCGTGCCTCGAGTTTCTTTCTGCCAGACATAGTTTCTGTTCAAAAGTAATCATAATTAAAACAATAAGTGAAAAGGTTTGATATAGAGATAAAAATGGGGACTTCCAAAATTTATATGATTTAACTTGTGAGAGCAAATGAGTAAAATTTGCTGAGAATGAGATTAGAGAAACCAAGTGTGGTTATGAGATAAATTAGAGAAGTTTATGCTATACAGAAAACAGGGAAAAGAAAAAGAATTGATGGCAAGAAAAAGTAAACAAATTAAACAGTAGAGAAGTTGCGAAAAGTAAAGAAAAGGGACAAGAAGAAGTGAGGGGATTGCGAAATAGAGAGGACAACATGCACGGATATGTATTAATTTTTGAATTAATTTGAGACAGTTGCTCATTAGTTATGTTTTGTTCCTTGTTTGACTATTGCAGGTTGTTCTAGGCATCAGTTCCTTCTTGATTGAACCGATGTGTCAGAAGATGGGGCCAAGACTAGTGTGGGCAATGAGCAATTTCATTGTATTTGCTTCTATGGCTGTTACTGCTATCATTAGTTTGATATCTGTTGGCCTATATTCTGGGGGAATTGAACATGTAATTGGAGGGAGTACATCAATCAGGATAGCTGCGTTGATTATATTTACTCTTCTTGGCTTTCCCCTGGCTGTATGTGTCAGTTTCATTAATATAAGTTGTACATATGCAATTTCAACCCTTGAAAGCATGTTGACTAATTATGTACACGTTGCAGATTACCTATAGTGTTCCATTTTCTGTAACAGCAGAGTTGACTGCTGATTCAGGGGGTGGCCAAGGTTTGTCTAAAAGCTTATTTTTGTGGCATCTCTTTCCCTCTTTTTTTTTTTTTCAGTCAAACAGATCGGCCCTTATATCTTTATACTGCTCTGCAGGGTTGGCTATAGGAGTTCTCAATCTTGCTATAGTTCTTCCACAGGTAGATGACAATCCTTATACTTTTTCCTATTATTGATTATTTTTATATGAAATATTTAAGGATTCTTGCTGTAAATTTTGCATTCTTATGGTACAAGGTTTAGGGTTTTTTCTTTTGTGTACAAATCAGCACTCATTGACAAGTAGGCTAATGTGCATTTACCCTTCCATCTCTAGTTAGTAGAGATTGAGTATTCAACTATCTTTGTCAATATTTATAGTGTTCCTCTCAATCTAAGCTTTTTAGCCAATTAATGAAAGTTGATTTAATGTGTCTTGGTGTTTTCAGATGATTATATCCCTTGGTGCCGGACCATGGGATGCTCTGTTTGGTGGAGGCAATATACCTGCCTTTGTCCTGGCTTCTGTGTGTGCTCTTGCAGCTGGTGTGTTTGCAACTCTGAAGCTGTCGAATCTTTCAAGCAATTCATTCAAGTCCTCTGGTTTTCATTTTGGCTAACTGAAACGCTCTACCTAAGTTCACAATTGAACCGGCATATGATCCTCTAAAGCAACATATGTTTATACATCCACTTGGAGAGAGAGAGTTCTTCCATTATACGTACGTATAATTTCTATATTTTATAGGACTGAAATACATACTCCAATTCATTCATTTTTTTCCCCCACATTGTGGGTCTCTGTATTTTATTTAGTGTAAATTCTCATTTGAGTTGAAAAGCCTATACATGCATACATGATATCAGCACGTTATCATCCCATCTTAAACTAGGCGTTTGCTTCTCATATATTATTACACCCTTCCAGTTTCCGAATCTGAAGATTAGCGATGTGATGCTCAAGGTTTTCAGGTAGACTTAGCAAAATATCATAAAATGAGGAATCATTTAAAACTTGTGCTCGGGCGGTTCTCTAGTTCCTGCCTGCTCAAGTGTTAAAAACGACTGCCCAGTTACCACATACACCCACTCCCACAACTACAACCCCCATATGATTACTTTTGGTATATTGTTTGTTACTGGGTCTTGCAAGTCATTTGTTGCAGTTCTAGCTTAAAAGTAAGGTGGATCATATCATCCAAGATGGTGATATGAACTTTTAGGTGGGGGACAAGCTGAATGCAATACATGAGCTGAA